>OX104115.1:51330908-51449001 GCA_944474755.1 Limnoperna fortunei | reverse complement strand
ACATGTGTAAGCAAATAACAATAAATAGTTAACTAACCAGGAGGGACGACCTTTGATAACACAATTCTTATAAATTTCGATAATTTTTCTAGTACACTAACATCTCTTGTACAAAATAGTTGATTAAATTTTAAAGTATTTGCATTTTTATGGCAATAATTTGGTAATAGTTTTTTCCTATCGATACTAAAAAAGTTACATACTAAAATGTAATGGTATTCATCACCAATTTCATTAAGATTACATAAACTGCACAGTCGTTCATTTCTCGGTATTTTGCGCCACCTACCCGTTTCAATGGGCAAACGGTGGGATCCACATCTAAATTTACAAATATTATACAATAAATATGCAGGTAATAGTGATAAATAATTTTCAAAACCAAAGCTATTTTTAAACATTCTATAACATGTTGTTTTGGGCGAGTTGAAAATGTCGGAAGACCAGTCTTGGATAAATTGGTCCTTTAGTCTTAATTCTACACATTTTTCTATCCATTCCACAGAATAATAATTTTGGAGTACCCAAACGTTTGATAAACCACAGTTATCAAATATATTCTTTATAAACATTAACCATTTGCATTCAATGCCGTTATTAACAAAATTCGCAAAAAGTAATTTATAAAGTATTGATGAAATTTTATTCTCATCTCCATTCACTAATCGACACCAGAACTTTACCATTCGAACTTTTACTGTTAATGATATGGGAAACCTTCCTAGTTCGCCATAAATAATACTATTTGGTGTTGTCTGTCTCAAGTTTAAAATAATTTTACAGAACCTTAAATGTACTCTTTCTAGTATATCAAGACTTTCAAAACCCCAGATTTCTGAGCCATAGAGTAATATTGGCGTGATAACACTATCAAACAAATCTAACTGACATTCGATAGATAAATTGTGCCTTCTACATTTCTGCAATAAACTATATATTGCTTTTGTACCCTGTTCTTTTAAAAATTTTATAGTGGTTAAAAAGGACCCACTTTTTGCAAAAAATACTCCTAGATATTTGTAATCTTTGACAATTTCAATTTCTGCATTATTTAAATAATATTTTTCATTTCTTGATATTTTACCTCTAGAAAATATTAGGATTTTTGTTTTTTCGATATTAACGTTAAGTTTCCAATCTTCACATTATTGTCCAAATGTATTTAACATACGCTGCAAATCTTCGCTAGACTCTGACAATAATATTGTATCGTCTGCATATAGAAACACACAAATTTTAACAAAGATCATTAATTCATTTTCTGCATCATAACTAATAGATTCTACACCCTTTACATAATTGTGTTCCAGATACGATTGTAAGTCATTTAAATACAAAGAAAATAATACGGGGGAGAGGTTTTCTCCTTGTCTAACTCCGATTTCACATTTAAAATATCCAGAACATTCATTATTATGTTTAATGTATGATTTCACTTCTTCATACATATTTTGCAAAATTCTTAAAAATCGACCATTTATATTATTTTCAAAAAGTTTAAAAAACAGCGAATTTCTGTGGACTGAGTCAAACGCTTTTTCAAAATCGATAAAAGCACAGTGAAGTTTTTTCTTTTTGACCCGTAATAACTCAACTAAAGTATACAATGAAAAGATATGATCATTCGTGGAATAACCACTTCTAAAGCCTGCTTGATTTTGATGTAACAACAAAGATTCCTGTATAAAAGTGTTAAGTCTACTGTTCAATACCGAGGTAAAAATTTTACCTAAACAAAACAACAATGTAATCGGTCTATAGTGTCAATTAATGTCAATAAATAAATAAATAAATAAATAAATAAATAAATAAATAAATAAATAAATAAATAAATAAATAAATAAATAAATAAATAAATAAATAAATAAATAAATAAATAAATAAATAAATAAATAAATAAATAAATAAATAAATAAATAAATAAATAAATAAATAAATAAATAAATAAATAAATAAATAAATCAATCAATCAATCAATCAATCAATCAATCAATCAATCAATCAATCAATCAATTTTACCTTTCAGTTCATTGGCGTTTTTGCATGTTTTCTTTATTGTAAGAAAAAAGAAGCAGAGACAAAACCATGGTTAAACAAACAAACACACAAAACACAAAAACCCAAAAATTGAGCAACACGAACCGAACTTAGACCCAGGATGAGTCCGAGTGCTTCAGAAGGGTACCAACTTATGCTCAAGTAAAATCAAGTAACGACAAAACTATAATTAAACAATAGAGAGAACAACAACAAAACACACAGGAAGATAACACAAAAAACCCAACAATTGAGTAACACGAACCCCCACTTAGGGGGTGACTCATGAAGGGTAAACATCTGTTGCTCTACGCGTGGTACCCGTCTTATCAATTCGGATAACATCCTTCTGGCATTTTTATTAGGGGGGGTGGGTGGGAGGGTTAATTCAATAAGAAGGAGAGAAGGGGTTACGAACAAATCAATTGTCATTCTTATTTTAAGTATCAAACAAGCAAAACTTTATATTCACAGAGCAAAAATGTATCTGCACCATTCATGAGTATTCCGTGTTTCATTTTTGAAATTTCATGACTATTTATTTATGTTAATGGTTGATAGCGCGCCGTATTACACCTCACGACAGTGAATATTATACAATTATAGTCTTTTGTAGAGGTCGATATAAGTTTTAATAGACTAAAATATCAATATTGACCGACGCCAAAGGCGGAGGTTAATATTAATGTTTGAGTCTATTAAAACTTATATCGACTGATACAAAAGACTCGATTGTTTTATTACATTATAATCAGACATAGGAATTAATATAGTCTCTACTTTTTAATGTCAAAAGTAAAAAAAGTAGTTTTTAGTTAATCATAATTATTACAAAAAAAAACAACAAAAAACAACAAAACTCAAAAATAAAACCACCGGACAACAATGTGATAGAAAAAGGTAGTCAATATTAATTTTAATGAAACAATATCAGAATAAAGCCGCATGTACAACAACGTGATCAAAAAAGGTACTCAATATTGGTTTTAATCAGACAATATCAGAATAAACGGTCGGGAGTTTTGGTTGGTCTTGACCAATAGAAATCATTTTAAAAATTCATTATGTAATAAAGTTATTAATGACTCCTTTGAGCCATTACATATAAACATAGAAAAAGTCACAAAAATGATAGTAGAGAGCTAACAAATTCACAAATATATATCATTAAGGAAAAAAAGTAATTGGCATAAGTTTCATATAAAAATGTTCGCGGTGTACATAAGGACAGAATTATAAAGGACAAAAAAGTATCGTTGTGATTGACGTGTAAAATACATCTAGTAGTCAGGGAAATGAATGTCAATGTCAAGTATTATATGCGAAACTAGAAATGTTACCCAAATGTCGATTCTGTTCAATCTTTAAGAGTCAAACATTTTACCATATTAAAATGTCAGAGAACGGGGTGGACGAAGATCTGACGTGGGGGGGGGGGATGAAATGTACATTTAACATATTCTTTCTTGCAACCATGAAAATCGTGAAATAAAAAGGTCGCCAGCAGAGATCTCTGACGTTGATTTGGTTGATTGTTTTGATGTTTGCTTTACGTCCAGCGATCATCATTTCAACTATATTCAGGACGAGAAGAAGTTAACAAACAATAAATCAATGGAAAAAGGGTGGGATTGGAAATAAGGAACACACTTTTGACTGCCACTGGAGAGATTTTGATTATTGGGTTGGGGTTGGAGAATTAGGCCTTTTGTAGGGGCTACAATGAGCCTGTTCTTTTTGAAATCTACAATAAAGATCTTTATTGGGAAAGAAGCGTAGCACTGTACAAACACGTTTCTCACTATGGTCCGAGGCCAGGCTTTCCGTATTATTACTTTTCTGTCAGCAGACACCATACAGGCTCTTGATAGGCTCCACTCGACTCGATAGACATGTGCTGCCGACCGAAAACCAGATATTTGTATCTAGGTTTGCCATTTTAAAACGAAACTTCTGAAATTATATTATCAACTACAATTAATTAATTAATTAATTAATTAAATAATTACATCGTGCATTATTTATTTATTTATTTATTTATTTATTTATTTATTTATCTATCTATCTATCTATCTATCTATCTATCTATCTATCTATCTATCTATCTATCTATCTATCTATCTATCTATCTATCTATCTATCTATCTATCTATCTATCTATCTATCTATTTATTTATTTATTTATTTATTTATTTATTTATTTATTTATTTATGTTCAGCTAATAATGACATCAGCTGTCATTAAGTTATTATTACAAACTCGATATACAACGAAGTCTAAGTCGAATTCCAACCTGAGAGGATGGCAAGGTGTCCACGCTTATCCATGTCAGGAAAGTTCACAATGTGTCCACGCTAGTCAGGAAAGATAACAATGTGTCCACGCCAATTAGGAAAGATGACAAGGTGTCCATGCCAGTTAGGAAAGATGAACACCGCTCTTCACTATATATAACCACCAGTTAGTCAGAAAGAGTCATCAGAACTTCAACTACCAAACATATAACACGTAATATACACATAATCCAACCATGGGAGTCACAGATATAACACAGAACAGCTTTGAAGATTCCGGAGATTTTATGTTTCAGTCCTATGAAGACATATGTTCCTCTCCTGAGTCTGTCTTTGATTACGATATACCTGTTGTAAGTTTTAGTCTATGTTACAATTATATTATTTGTGTGAATATAAATTTTAAAGGTTTTAGTGATTCTTGAAATTCTTAAATTGTAATTAAAATGTGTACTCTGTAAATTGGAATATATAAACAACTGTTAATTGTGCTGATTGCTTATATCTTAAATAACTTTCAATTTAGAACATTTGTTCTTTTCAGGAAACTATCCACGTGTGTTACGGCTGTGGAGGTATAATTGAAGACCAGTTTATTCTTATTGTAAACCAACAGGCCTGGCACCCTACCTGTCTTCGCTGTTCACACTGTCATACAATACTAGATAACCACGCCTCTTGTTACGTCAGAGACGGCAAAATCTACTGCAGAAAAGAGTAAGTACAGTACTCTAACGTGTAAACGTACTCTTGCACGATGTAAGCTGCAGATAATTATAAACCAATTAAAACATCATTATTTAAGAATGTATATTTAATCGTCAAATTTTATAAGTCAATTTTATGGTAAAATCTGAAAATGTTGATACTTTTTGTTATTTAATTATTACAAAACTGATGAAATATTCCAGTAGATAAAATGTGTACCGATATTTTTTTCCTTGCAGAGAATACTGTGGCTCAGAATGTGCAAGGTGCAGAATGTCCATACAAGGAAAAGATTGGATCAGAAAAGTAGGAGACGACTGTTACCACTTGGCATGCTTTAAGTGTGACGTTTGTAGTCGACAACTGGCAACAGGGGAGCAGTTTGCACTTTACAACAATAGACTACTTTGCAAGGCTCATTATCTGCAGAATTGTCAAGAAAACAATTGCGGAGAAGGTAAGAAAAGGTTTTAGTCGAATTGAAACTTGTGTTAATAAAACTCAATGTAAGAGCGACTGATTAGTTCCAAAAAATATGTAATCAAATTTACATAGAAGTGTTATAACAAACCCGGGTAAATATAAACTGTCATTTCTGTTTACTTTTTCACAGAGCGTACTAAGAAACGTAAAGCCAAAAGAATGCGCACAGCTTTCAATGAAGAACAGATACAAATTTTCCAGTCCTACTTCAATGTTGAGACAAATCCAGACCCACAGGAGTTGGATACGATCGCGGAGCACGCAGGTGTGGATAGACGTGTCGCTCAGGTGTGGTTCCAGAATGCACGTGCGAGATCAAAGAAAAATATGTCAAATACTTCAGCGATTTCTATTTCATCAGCAGAATCAAGTAAGTTATCATTACGTTACTGTAAGGCTGCAAACAGATTAACGAAACAAAAAAGATCGGAGCGCGTCTACATTTCCACGTTTATTCGTTTATTCCTTTAAACATATAATTGATTGGTTGTTGTTTTACGTTAAACATATAAGGGTTGGATATATACCAATTTTTTGTGTGAAAAATATTCAGAGCTACTTTAGATTTGGTAAAAAAACGTTTTGATACTTAGTATCCGTAAACGAAATATAAATGTCTTTGGTAAAAACCATGTTTACAATTTGTTTATTTATTATTTTATTGTTTATTTTAGGTTCGCTAGAATCGAGTTTCGACAGCCTGGAAAGTTTCGGGATCTAGACAGACAACAGTTAGTGCTATACATTGAAGTGACTAAAGACATTATGTTTGTAAATAGCTGTTAATTTATTTGAATGTGTATTGTTAAAGGGACATGAAGGTTTATAATAAATTTTCTGAATATGTTTTATTTTAGTTGTTTACAAGTAATAACTAGCATTCAAGGCAACAAATATTTCAATTTCAAATAAATCAACAGTATGCCAGTACCGCACCTTTTATAGAACATGTCTGTGGCAACGAATCAGGAAACAACCAAAAGAAATTAAATTGTTACAGAAAACAATATCGATCACCGTGAACCCAATACACATTCATGTTATTGTTTTAAGTGTTTACAACAAAAATATACAAACTTTTCACACAGGTCACGACGACTAGCAGTGGTATATGGCTATCTTGTGAACTCAGCTGCCATGGAAAACATAGTTTTAGCCATGTATCACAGTAGCTTCTGATTTGCTTTAAAAAGGGTCATTTTTCCAATTAGTTGCTACATAAAATAAGTCATATAATAATTGCAGTAAAATGATTTGTATAGAATGCGTAAGTAGAAATGTTGGTTTTAAATATTCATATATGGTAAACTTAATCTGTACTTGGTAGCAATTTTGGATTTCAAAACAACTAACAATGAATAAATTTCGTATAGGGACACGGAATATGTAATGTTAGGTTTTAGTTTTAAAATATTTTATAGAAGAAGGCAAATATAGCGCCGTACACTGTCAGTGGTGTATCTTGCGCAATAGACTGTGTCAATGTGCCATCTAGCGTCTTAGGCTATGTCTGTGTAAAATCTTGCGCCGTAGGTGGTGTCAATATGCCATATTTTAGTGTAGGGTTTGTCAGTTAGTTAAGGTTATCGTTAGCATTGAGTTAGGGTTGCTTTAGACCTATTATTCATGCAATTTATTTGTAGATCAGAACGCTAGTCGACAATTTAAAACTTATTTAAGTAATGCTTTGTAAAATTATGGTTTTTTCGATAGTAGGTATACAGATAACAATAAGGTTGACAGTTGACAGTTTAAAAAATCATATAGGGAAATGCTTCGCAAAATTGTTTTTTTTTCAATAATAGTCGACAGGTTGTAAGTAAGCAGATTTGCAGTCGACAGTTGACAGTTTACTATATAAGAAATGCTTTGTAAACAGTCGGAAGACAATTGACAGTTGACATTTGTCGGGTTGAGAGTTGATAGGCTGACACTGAGTCGAAATGTCGACAGTTTGAAAACTAAATAAGTTATGCTTTATAAAGTTTTATTATTTTGATATTAAGTAGACATATGACAGTGACAATCAATATGTTGACAGTTAAAAAAAACTATATAAGTAATGCTTTGTAAATTTTTTTCGATATTTGGTTGAAAGTTGAGTTGACACTTGACAGATTGACAGCTTATAAAAACTATGTAAGTTATGCTTTGTAAACTTATGTTTTTTCAATAATACTTAGACCGTCGACAGGTTGACAGTAGGCAGATTGACAGTCGATAGTTGACTGTTTAAAAAAAAACCTATATAATGCTATGTAAAATCATATGAAGACAGTTGACTGGTTGACAAATGAAAAAACTATGTAAGTAATTCTTTGTAAAATTATGTTTACTCAATAATAGGCATCTTCGCAGCTAAGTATTACGATCCGCCCCCGCCCCCTCCAACTTGGATAGCGAAGATGGCTAACAGGTCAACAGTAGTCAGGTTGACCGTTGACAGGTTAGATGTAGGTCGATTGTTTACACTTAAAAACACATTTGACAGGCTGAAAGTCTACAGTTGACATTTTAATCACGTTTAATAACCATTTAATTATGTTTTGTTATAGATATTGGGTAGACAATTTGCAGTTTAAAAGTCGACAGTTTGACGTTTAAAAACTGTAAGTTATTTTATTAGATAGTTGGAAGACAGTTGACGGGTTGACAGTTTACAGTACTCATTTGAAAAACTTAAAAACTATATAAGTAATTCTTTATAAAATGATGAAATTAGATAGTAGGTAGTCAGATGACAGGTTGACAGTAAAAATATTGACAAATTATATCATTTATTTATTGGGCAGACAAGTTGACAGTCGACAGACAAAACTAATGACATGATGATTTTTGACAATATATATTTTTATATAATACATTAATACAAATTGACAGTCGACAAAATGACAGGTTAATAGTTAACAGTTAACAGTTTTAAGACAGTTAACAGTTAGATAAGACAAATAAATATCAAGTAATACTCACAGAAACTAGCTAATCAATGTTTGTGGTATTGTTCTATGTTTGTTTGTTTGATGGTGTTTAACGCCACTTTCAGCAATTTTTCAGCTATATCATGGCGTCCAGTTTTTATTGGGGGAGGAAGCCGGAGTACCCGGAGAAAACCCCCGACCTGCGGGGTATTGTTTTAATATTAATATACTATTAATTGCCCTTCTCGTTAGGGTTTAGCCTGACCCTAACCCTAACCCTTATCCTACCCAAACGCTGTAATAAAAGACAGCATGTTAACAGCACTAGATGGCACATTGTCACAGTCTACGGCGCTAGATGGCATATTGACAGCATACGATACTAGATGGCATATTGACAGCATACGGCATTAGATGGCATATTGACAGCATACGGCACTAGATGGCATATTAAGAGCATACGGCACTAGATGGCATATTAAGAGCATACGGCACTAGATGGCATACTGACAGCATACGGCACTAGATAACATATTGACAGCATACGGCACTAGATGGCATATTGACAGCATACGGCACTAGATGGCAGTTTAAGAGCATACGGCACTAGATGGTATATTGACAGCATACGGCACTAGATGGCATATTGACAGCATACGGTACTAGATGGCATATTGACAGCATACGGCACTAGATGGTATATTGACCGCATACGGCACGATGGCATATTAACACACAAGTTTACACCTTGCAATAGTCTAGGGCAATAGGTGGCACGAATAGTGGGCTTAAGGTAACCCTAAATCTATGCTAACAATACCCTTAACAATATGGAGACAAAAATATAAGACATTTTGACACACCCAGATTGAACGTTGTTATAGCCTACGTTGCTAGATGGCAGATTGACACAGCATACGGCGCTAGATTGAACACTGACATGGCACAGTTTACGCCGCTAGATTGGATAATGACACAGCTACAGGCGCTAGATGGCATATATCCTCGTCGCTAGATTGAAACATAATATGGCACTAGATAGCACGTGGATGCGGAAGGTGGCACACTGCCACAATTTACGGCACAATCTAAGGCGATAGATTGCACAATGGTATAACCTACGTCGATAGATTTCACATCGACATAACCTACGGTGCTAGATGCCACAATGACACAGTCTATTGCGTTAGGTGTCCCACTGACACAGCGTTCGGCGCTCTATGTTGTATTGGCACAGCCTGCGGTGCTAGCTTGTGTATTGGTACAGCCTATGGCAACTTTCTACCTATCTTTTATGTCGATTGTCTACCTATCAACTTCAAATATGTTTAACTATGCATTTACATTTAACATTTGTTGATAATGTGATGTGAAGGATTTACTCAGTTGATAATTCCACTGTACCTTTTTTTTACAGTCACCCTACTTGGTTTGAGTATGATATGCTGAAAATTAAGCCTATTGGTGCATGTTCCAAGCTGAAAGTCAAAGATGGCAGCCACTGCGGGATAGTTAAACAGAACCGTAAAAACGACGATCGGTTTTTTATAGTTGGTCTTTTATTTCATGTCGATCGTGATTTATAGATAAAAAAATATTTCACCATGTTGCCTTCTATAAAATTCTAAAACTGGTTGAAACTAAACTTTACATATTACTTGCTATATACAAAGTTTATTCATTGTTTTTGTTTCGAAATGAACCAATGAGCCTTGAATACTAGTTATTACTTATGATAACTACAATAGGAAATATGAAGAAAATTTATTATAAACCTTCATCTTAATTAACAATACACATTTAAATAAATTAACACTTATTTACAATCATAATGTCTTAGTCACTTCTGTGTATAGCACTAATTGTTTTCTGTCTATATCCCAAAACTTTCCAGGCTGTCGAAACTTGATTCTGGCGAGCCTGAAACAATGAACAAAATATCAATAAACAAATTGTAAACATAGTTTTTACAAAAAGATATTTATATTTCATTTACGGATACTTTCTAGCAAAACGGTTTTCTATTAAATTTGAAGTCGCTCTTAATATTTTTCACACAACGAATGGGAGTAAACTATTTAATTTAATTTCAATTTCAATTCAATTATTTAATTTTATGAAGCGTTCATTTGGATAGTGCACATATCCAACCCTTATATATTTAACGTAAAACAACAATCAATCAATTATATGATTAAAAGACCAGTTCATTATTTGTTAGGAATAAACGAATAAACGTGGAAATGTAGACGCGCTCCGATCTTTTTTGTTTCGTTAATCTGTTTGCAGCATGATAACTTACTTGATTCTGCTGATGAAATAGAAATCGGTGACGTATTAGACATATTTCTCTTTGATCTTGCACGTGCATTCTGGAACCACACCTGAGCGACTCGTCTATCCACACCTGCGTGCTCCGCTATCGTATCCAACTCCTGTGGGTCTGGATTTGTCTCAACATTGAAGTAGGACTGGAAAATTTGGACCTGTTCTTCATTGAAAGCTGTGCGCATTCTTTTGGCTTTACGTTTCTTAGTAAGCTCTGTAAAAAAGTAAACAGAAATGACAGGATTTGTTATAACAATTCTATGTAAATTTGATTACATATTTTTGGAACTAATCAGTCGCTCTTACATTGAGTTTTATTATTAACGCCAGTTTCAATTCGACTAAAACGTTTTCTCACCTTCTCCGGAATTGTTTTCTTGACAATTCTGCAGATAATGAACCTTGCAAAGTAGTCTATTGTTGTAAAGTGCAAACTGCTCCCCTGTTGCCAGTTGTCGACTACAAACGTCACACTTAAAGCATGCCAAGTGGTAACAGTCGTCTCCTACTTTTCTGAACAAATAGGTTCTTTTACTTGTAAAGAATCATCAACTGTTGATTATTGTATTTTATCGACTTCACTTTTCTCAAATGTTATTAATTTTGAAATATGTGAATTTGATAGTATGATAAGTGATGTACACAATGCCTTAAGTCTCGAATTATTATGTAAACAAAATATAGAGGTTAAAAATATTGTAAATGATATAGAAGTTACTAAAAAGGCTAAATGGAAAGGAGAAAGTAAAGATGTATTCTTAAATGCATTATCTGATGTTGATATCAGTACTTTGTTAGAGAAATTGTCTGTTTTAGATATTGATACTGTAAACAAAGATGTCATTAATAATCTTGTGGAGGACTGTGGTAATATTGTGAGAAATGCTGCTGTAAATAGTGAATTATTGTATGATAAGGTTGTAAATTCTAGTCATAAACATTGTAAAATAAATAAACCATGGTACAACAAAGAATGTTATGATAAAAAAAAGAAATATAGAAAAGCAAAAAATCTCAATAGGAGAATTCACACTGCAGAGAGTAAATGTAATGTTGTTCAATGTAGTAAAGAGTATAAAAAAGTAATAAATAATCAATTTAGATTATACCAGAAGAATTTTATTAAGAAACTCAGAGGTCTTCGTCATTCTGATTCTAAGTCATATTGGTCACTTTTGAACAGGTCATGTAGTAATGATAGTAAAAAAAATATATATGACAAGGTTGCCTTAGATTGTTTTTTAGTACACTTTAAAAGGTTAAATACTGTAAATGTTGATGTACAAGATGATATGTTTGAAAATATAGATCCAGATGTTGTCACAAATCTGAATACTGAACTAAATGAATGTATTACTGAAAAAGATGTTATTGATGCTGTCAAAAGGTTAAAGAATAATAAAGCTTGTAGTTCTGATTTGTTGTTGAATGAATTTCTTAAACATGCTTGTAGTAAACTTTTACCTGTATTTGTAAAATTATTCAATGTAATTTTTAACTCTGGAATTATTCCTGATTCTTGGTCTGAAGGTATTATTATCCCAATCTACAAGAACAAGGGTGATCCCAGTAGTCCAGACAACTACACGGGTATAACCATATTAAGTTGTTTCGGAAAACTTTTTACCACAATATTAAATAACAAACTGAATTGTTATTTAGAGAAATACAATGTTATATGTGAAGAGCAAGCAGGGTTCAGAAAAAATTATAGTACATGTGACCATATTTTCAACTTGAAGTGTCTTATTGATCTATATACAAGATGTAATAAAACATTGTACTGTGCATTTATCGATTATAGCAAGGCTTTTGATTCTGTAGATAGATTAGCCCTGTGGCATAAATTGTTAGCTCACAATATTGATGGTAAAATGTTCAAAATTATTCATAATATGTATGCAAATGCAAAATCTTGTGTTAGGAAAGGTTCAAAGTTATCTGATAATTTTTTCAGCAATATTGGTGTTAGACAGGGTGAAAACCTTTCACCCATACTTTTCTCGTTATTTTTAAATGATCTAGTTGAATTCATTTCTCATTCATACGATGGCTTGTCAAATATTTACAATGCAGCTCATATATTTTTAGATACTGAAGAAATTGCTGTTTATTTTAAACTGTACTTGCTATTATATGCTGACGATACTGTTATACTAGCCGAGTCAAAATGTGAATTACAAGCTGCTTTAAATGCAATGTATCTATATTGTAAAACTTGGAAACTAGAGGTAAATGCCTCTAAAACTAAAATTGTTATTTTTCAAAAGAGAAATCAAAATGTAAATGAAAAACCTGTTTTTGTGTTCAACAAACGAAGTGTTAAATATTGTAGATGACTTTACATATCTAGGCACTGTTTTTATGTTCAATGGTTCTTTTTGCAACAACAAGTCTAAGCTTGTCTCTCAGGGTAGAAAAGCTCTGTATAGTATTTTGAAAAAGAGTAGACAATTAAATTTGCCCATTGATATACAGCTAGAACTTTTTGATACGATGGTGGCACCTGTACTATTGTACAGCTGTGAAGTATGGGGCTTCAATAATAATGACGTATTTGAATCTTTCTGTGTTCAATTTTACAAACAAATACTTGGCTTAAAAAAATCTACTCCAAATGTTATATTATATGGTGAACTTGGTAGATTTCCTATTGATGTTGTTATAAAAAGTAGAATGATATCATTTTGGAAAAAAATTGTATGTAACAAACAAGACAAGATTTGTGTTACGTTGTATAGACTTATGTATAATATGCATATCAAACATTTTTACCACTCTGAATGGTTAGTGTGTATTGAAAAAGTGTTAAATGACTGTGGTTATTCTGAATTTTGGTTATCACAAAGTGTACCTCAAAATATGAACCTATCTTTATTGGTTAAACAAAGATTATGTGATCAATTTAAGCAATCTTGGTATAACAATCTGTTCAACTCTCCAAAATGTCTTAACTATAGAATTTTCAAGTGTACCCATAATTTTGAGAAATATTTGTTAGATCTTCCATATGATCTGAGAAAAGCTTATTGTAATTTCAGATGTTTAAATCATAGGTTACCCATTGAACAGGGTCGTTTCTGGGGAGTTGAAAGAGATGATCGTATTTGCGATATTTGTGATATGCAATGTATTGGTGATGAATTTCACTATTTATTTGAATGTAAATTTTTCTCTATGGAAAGAAATCAATTGCTACCAAAAGATTCTTTTAAGCATCCAAATACTTTAAAATTTAATGACTTGTTCAACTGTAATGACTTTCAAACAAAAGTAAATGTCGCTAAACTATGTAAGATAATATTATCTGTTGTAAATTGTAGAACTTCATTTAATCTATGATATACTTTATCAGTATTGCCTTCCTAAATCACACCTGTGTATTATTACTTATGTACCAATTTTGATGTTACATTTAACTAAGTTGTCATTTGATTACTTACATATATATTATGTTAATATTTGTTTGTTTGTATTCAACATACCCCAGTTGGGGTCATTGAAAAAATAAAAAGTTCAAAGTTCAAAGATCCAATCTTTCCCTTGTATGGACATTCTGCACTTTGCACATTCTGCGCCACAGTATTCCCTACAATAATAAAAATAACTTCATATTCACATACAATGTTATGAAAATGGATCTGGATAGGTCGGTATCTATCTTCATAATAGTTAAAAAATATACTTAATAACCTTTTCACAATTGAAATAACTATTGTGTAAGAGAGTATTAAAATCAAGCTAGAGATCTGTCTATCATTCTTAACAAACGTACTGCACTGTTTTCAAACAAATTCCGAAAAAACTGAGTACGTTAACACATCCCAGTACTGTACTTACTCTTTTCTGCAGTAGATTTTGCCGTCTCTGACGTAACAAGAGGCGTGGTTATCTAGTATTGTATGACATTGTGAACAGCGAAGACAGGTAGGGTGCCAGGTCTGTTGGTTTACTGTAAGAATAAACTGGTCTTCAATTATACCTCCACAGCCGTAACACGTGTGGATGGGTACCTAGAAAAAGAACATACCATTCTTAACGGTGTACATCCAAAAAGGAAATACGCAAATTGACGGTGTTTATTTATATTCCAACTTACAAAATACATATCATTAATTACAATTTAAATTTTACGAATCGTTAAAACCGTCTACATTTAAATTGACATAAATAATATAATTGTAACATAGACTAAAACTTACATCAGGTATATCGTAATCAAAGACAGAGTCAGGAGAGGAACATATGTCTTCATAGGACTGAAACATAAAATCTCCGGAATCTTCAAAGCTGTTCTGTGTTATATCTGTGACACCCATGGTTGTATTATTTGTATACGTGTGATATGTGTGGTAGTCGAACTTCTGATGCTCCTTTCCGACGAACTGGTGGTTATGTATGCTGACGAACAGTGTTCATCTTTCCTGACTGGCGTGGACACCTTGTCATCTTTCTTGATTGGCGTGGACACCACGCCATCCTTTCAGTTTGGCTTCCCACGTAGACTTCTTCATATTCCGAGCTTGTAATAATTGCTTAATGGCAGCTGATGTTATTATTAGCTGAGCATATTTCTGTTGTGTTTGTCAAGTGTCCAGAAAGAATTGAAATAAATAAATAAATGAATAAATAAATAAATAAATAAATAAATAAATAAATAAATAAATAAATAAATAAATAAATAAATAAATAAATAAATAAATAAATAAATAAATAAATAAATAAATAAATAAATAAATAAATAAATAAATAAATAAATAAATAAATAAATAAATAAATAAATAAATAAATAAATAAATAAATAAATAAAGTTTGGGGTTAACATTTCGCAACTTATACGTTATTCTAGATCCTGCGATCGGTATTCCGATTTTCTAGACCGATCACTGCTGTTGACTACTAGACTACCCAACCATGGGTTTGTTGTACCTAGATTGATGTTATCTATCCACAACTTTTATGGTCATCATCATGACATAATTGATCGGTATTGGAAATCAATCTCTTATATACGATCGGACATTTTCTCTGAGTCTTTCCCATACCTAGATTTGACTTTTCCTAGACATGAAAATGAGTAACTCGACGGATGTTTAATTAGAGGCAGGCACCTGAGTGCAGGAATGGTTTTTATGGTTTCGGGTTACTCACTTTCTGTTTTTGTTTTTTTTTTTTTTTGGTTTTTGTGTTGCGCTATGTATATTTGTCTATACCCGGATTTGTAATTGCCCCTTGACTTTCGGCTCTTGTGTTCGGTCGGTTTCCTTTGCTATTTTTTTTGCAGAACTTTTGATGTCTCAACCTTCCCGTTTTAAGGATTAAGTTAGAAATTAAAGCTTTTGAAATAAATTAATTGTAAAAAGTGAATGAAATGTCTAAAAACAACTATATTGTAGAAAGTGCAGACTATGTTGTGTTTGGTGTTCAATTGTAACAATTAGTTGTGACCTAATAAATGTTTAGTTTAGTCACTATAAACGGTAGCATCCCAGATTGCCGATTCCCAAATTGCCGAATCCTATATTGCCGAAACCAGTTAGCCGATTCCCAAATTGCCGACAAAGTTAAACTATATATTATTAATGATTTTAGAAAACATAATGTTTTGTCGGAGAAGTCGTTTGCTAATTTAATCAATTTTTCTTTTAACTATCGGTAACCAATTTTAATTGTTATATTGCCGAACAATAATTACTGCGATTTAAAATAGATATAATTATCTGATTATTAATTAACTTACATTCAAATGGTAAAAACAAAGTTGTAAGTTATTCCTAAGATAAAAAATATTTTAGCAAAAATTTGTTTTATTCGGCAATTTGGGAATCGGCAAAATGGACTCGGCAAATTGGGATTCGGCAATCTGGCATGGAATCCTTTAAACTGTTAAGAATGAGTGGCACCTAGTTAATATTATAAATCAAGAAAATATACCGATCTGATTGATAAATAAAATAATTAATGAAACAATAAAATAATTAACACAACAGATTTTATAACAAATTTACAATCAATATGAGTATAGATCACAAAATGTACAATATATAATATTTTTCGATATACCACGTTTTAAAAAATATTAATTTACGAGAACTTTGTTAGTGTCATATATATATATCATTTATCTTAACTATGTATCTTTAGTGCATTTCTAAAGATCCAATGTTGAAATACAATCAGATGTTGGGCATATATAAATAGACAATTATATATATATATATATATATATATATATATATATATATATATATATATATATATATATATATATATATATATATATATATATATATCTTTATTTCTCATAAACCAAACCATGGTACAGAGAACGAGAAAAAAAAAAAAATAAACATACATTAAAAAAAAACACCATCTGCAATATCATTGTGGAGTACGATACAGGTATATAGTATATTACATTGTATAGCTACATGATGGTAGGTAAATATAATACTAAACATAGAATAATAATACTTATAATGATAAAATACTCATCATGTAATTGTTAATTTTCTACCCAGGAGATTCTAGTTTTTTTTATAATAATGCGAATAAATTTACACAAGTTCTTAAGATCTAGTTTATTTATACTTTTTATCAAATCTTTGAATTTAAGGATGTTTGGGTGGTTATAGAATTTAGGTTTAATATATAATTTCCTCTCGTCAATAAGTGACGTACATGAGAGTAAATAGTGAAATTCGTCGCCAATTTCTTGGGATTCGCATAAATTACACGTTCTGTTTTCTCTTGGAATATGATGCCATCTTCCAGATTCTATCGGCAACTTATGATTCATAGTTCTAAATTTGCATAAAGTTATATAATTCTTATCATCTAAAATATTAAAATATTTTTCAAACTCTAATTCGTCTTTATAGATTCTATAATTAAGAGCTTTGGGTAAATTTTGGACGTTTGATAGCCAATTTTGCTTAAAATGATCTATAAGAGTTTGTTTGATTGAGTTATGTAACCATGATACACTAGGAAAGAAATGAGTATTCCACACATATGATTTTCCACAGTCATCTAGTATAGATTTAACATATTCTATCCATTTCAAATCTTTGTATTTCTTGAGAGATAGGCGGTATAAAATAAAAGGCAGTTTATAATCCGTTCCCGTATTCAGTTTAGCCAACTACTTAACCATTCTAAGTTTTATACATATTTCGAGAGGGTATCTTCCAAGTTCACCATAAATCATGAAATCAGGAGTTGATTTGTTAGCATTTATCAATAGTTTGCAGAATTTGAGATGCACCCTCTCTATTACAGAGTTATTACCGGGTCCCCACAATTCGCAGCCATAAAGAAGAATAGGTTGAATAACTTTATCAAATAAATGTAGTTGGCATTCAAGAGAAAGATTATGTAACCTTCTCTTCTTAAGATGTCATACATAGCACGTGTTGCTTTCTCTGCGTTATATTTTTTTGCTTTAAGGAAACTTCCCGACCTTGTAAATAGAACACCTAAATATGTGAATTCATTAACTATATCTATCTCTTTACCATCAAAATTAAATTTCAAATTATTTCTTAATATTCCCTGTGAAAAAATAACAATTTTGCTTTTATCTACATTAACCTTTAATTTCCACGTTAAACAGTAATCATGTAGTGCATTAAGCTGCCTTTGTAAATCTTCTTCCGACTCTGCCAAAAGAGCAGTATCGTCTGCATACAGTATGAGAAAGAGTTTTACGAATTTATTAAGTTCTAATTCTATTTCATCTGAAATACGTTTAAGCCCGTAAATATCATTTGCTGACATAAAATTGACTAAATCATTTGCATACAACGAAAACAATGCAGGGGATAAGTTTTCTCCTTGTCTGACACCGACATTACATGGAAAAAACTCGGAGTATTTTTCACCATTAAAAATTCGTGATTTAATGTTACTATACATATTGGCAATAATGTTATACATTTTGCCATTAATAGAGGCGTTCAGCAATTTTGACCATAAACCAGGGCGCCAGACGGTGTCAAAAGCTTTGGCAAAGTCAATAAAAGCACAATAAAGTTTTTTCTTATTTGCTTTTTGTAACTCTTGTAACAGATGAAGGGTGACTATACTGTCAGTTGTAGAATAGCCGTGTCTAAAGCCAAACTGATTTTCATGTAATTTAGAATAATCTTCTAAAAAAGTGTTTAATCTAGAGTTTAAAGCAGAGGTAAATAATTTGCCCATACAGCTAAGAATAGTGATGGATCTGTAATTTTTTGGATCATTCATTTCTCCCTTATTTTTGTAAAACGGAAGGATATTTCCCAATAACCAAATTTCTGGCACAAACCCTGAATTAAAAACTAAATTGAATAATTTGACATATATAGGCATTAATATGTGATAAGTACATTTTATATATTCATTTACAATTTGATCGTCTCCACTGGGTTTCCCGTTTTTTAAATTCTTGATACATTTCGTAATTTCATCTTCTGAAATCTCATCATTGATAATTACATTAGATGTGTTGTTATCTCTATGAGGATATATGTTATCTCTTTCATGGTCATCATCGGAGCTGTTCAAATCTTTAAAAAAGTTATATAAATTGTCAAGAGGAATATCAGAGGTACATTTTGCACGTTTTGGGTTCAGAATATTCCAGTATTCTTTAGTATTTGCGGCTCTTAGTAATTTTAGTCTTTTTTGCAGTTTGCGTCTATGTTCAAGAATCGATTATTCATTTCATTTTTATACTCTTTTTCTCTGATCTTAAGAAGATTCTTATTTGTAGGGGATCGTTTATGTTTATGGCGTCTTTTATCTATTCGGAAAGCTTTCCGCTTTTCCCAGCACTCGGGAGTAAACCATGGTTTTGTTTCCTTATTCTTTTTATTAGGATTTACCGGGTCTCGAGGATAGCAACTGCCAAAACATGTTCCGCAGGCTCGAGCAGCGTAATATTAATATCATTTATCAGCTCGTTGACTGTCTGTTGTGTCAGACTTTCTGTTTCTATTTGGTTTATATTTTGAATTATTCTTTCAACGTTAGACACATCAATGCTTTCTATATATTCCCCAGCTTTTGTATTGTCCCATTTTTTTATCTTCTTTCGATCACAGCTACAACCCTGGCTCTTACGTGATTCGGTGTCATTGGTTGCAGCTATGCTCTTAAGAGATAAGGAAATTGGACAATGGACATCTGAGTACAACGATGAGAAATCTAGAACATGTAAAAAGTATATAAATGGTAAAAAATCTACAGAAGATATACAATAATCTACAACACTTGTTTGTTTACAAGTAAGCATACCGACTTTGTCACCATTAACCCGTCCGTTTAAAATAAATAAATTGTTGTTTTTACAAAATTCTAGCAATTGATTGCCGTAATTGTTTTTAGCTATGTCCATATTATTTCTTACATGTAGCATATCATATTGCTGTAGAATAGTAGCATAATTCTCTAGGTTATCGAAAGGACTATGTTTGTCATGTAAGATTTCAACAAAATCTTTATCTTTACCAGTTCGACTATTAAAGTCGCCATTTAAGAGAAAATAATTATAGTTTTTTGAAAGTTTCAGATATTCCTGTTCCAATTCATTAAACGGTTCATCTGATTTGTAAATTGAATTTTCAGGAGGTATATAAATATTGCCAATAATGATGTCTTCGTTAGTTTTAAATAATGTTTTAGAAATCTTAAACCATGAAATTAGTTTACTTTCCGTCTCTAAAGCTTGAACATGTTGGCTATATTCAGTTTTAAACCCAAAAGCTATACCTCCAGATTTAACTCTGCTAAAAGTTTTTCTATTTTTTAACACAAAAGTATACCCTGGCACAATTATATCATCTAATTCATCTGTTTTTGATTCTACAATACAAACAAAATCATAATCTTTAATCAAATCAATAAATTCAGAATACTTCGATTTTTTTAATATACCACCACAGTTCAAAGTCAATAGTTTTAGACTAGTTCGATTGTTCTTTTTTCCCTTGGGTGTCCTAACGATCCCTTTGTGGTGTTGATGAAATTCTTCGGCGCTTGTTTCCGGGTCGGCTTGAAGGTGTGGTTCTTATTGAATGTTCCTTTGGTCGAGTTTATCCGTTTTCCTCCTCCTCATGCTGTTTGTTGTATATTTCACCGTCTACATACAAGATATCGCGAACTAGTTTTACTTTACAGCCCTGATTCCGTTTTTCCTTCATAATCGGATACAGGCTCCGCCTTGCCTGTTCAATTGCCTCGGGAAAGTGACGGTTTATTCCAAAATGTGTTCCGTTTAGTCTATAAGCGTTAGATAAGACAGCTTCCAGGTCTTTCATGTAAATGAAGCGGGCTATGATTGGTCTAGGCCTACCTCTATGTCCACTGCTTCCAAATCGATGAACATTTCCTAATGCCAATGAGTAGTTAATGTGAAGCTCTCTTTTGATGAACGAGTGTATTATGGATTCAGTGTCCTCGTTTGTGTGTTCTGTGTGACCAGTAAAGATCAAGTTATATTTCATGGATCTGCATTGTAGATCCAAGACAGTGTTTTTCAGTTCTTCAGCTTGTTCTTGTGTGTCACTTAAGGATGTTTTTATCTCCCGTCGCATTTCCGTTGTATGATGTTCAATGTCGTGTATCGCTTTATTTCCTGAGCTTCTAATCTGTTTCACATCTTGCGTATTTGCAGTGTGCTTTTCTTTAAAGTCGTCAAAGACATTGCTGATGCCTTGCAAGTCATTACCGTGAGACGCTATGGAACTTTTAATATTTTTTATCTCTCTATTTAACACTAAATTGTCTGTCTTGATTGTTTGGATATCATGTTCATGTGCTGTATGCGTGGTTTTCAGGTGCTCAACGGACGAATCAATTTCTTCTCTCTTAGTTTTTATTAAGTTGAAGTTTGTCATTAGTGTACTCATAGTTCTGACAAGTTCGTCTATTTTCGTGACATTGCATTCAATTGTCGAAAGTCTGTCGTCAATTTTTTCCATTAAATTATAAAGCGCTTCGACTGTGATTTCCTTTACACCCTCGCATAGACTATCGTGTCTTTCCTCACCCTTATGTTCCATTTTTACCCTGTTGACCCTGTTGACCCTCACAAAAGTTCAATTGACATAATTGTTATCAATCAGAGTCCAAAGTCCAATCTAATACAACACTTTGTGAGTTGAGCTCTATATTAGCTAACTTAGCGCCCCGGGCACAAGACAGGTCTCTATGAACTTTGAACTTTCAATGAAATACGTTTATAAAATAAAAGGGGCTACAAAGTCCCAAAATCCATATTATTTTGTCACATAAAGTTATCTGAGAGTTAAATATAGGTAAATATTCACGGTTATCGGGAGATTATGTCCAAAATCACAATGCAACTATCCAAAATCCATAGTTTTCTAAGAGCGAAAAAACGAAAACATCCACAAATGTCACGTGATATCTCCTCTATCCTGATATCTCCTCTATCGGTAACTAACAAAGAAATTGTTAACAGCTTATATGTCAAATAAACATATTTGATAGGAGAACTGGCAATCCTGGTCAATTAAGATTGGAGTTCAGCGCACCCTACACGCAGTGAGACTCAAACCCGCAACCTCAGAGTTGGAAGAACACGTGATTAATAGTAGACATGGTAGAGGAACTCATTAAACCACTCGGCCACCGAGAACCCAAAGAACATCAAATATTGTTTGTATCAGATTTTTATAGATTTGCTTTAAAATTGGGTATACTTATCACGTAGGAAACATGCTTATTTTAACAATAACAAAATTAAGAGAAAAGCAAAATCAGTCTTTTATTGATTTTCGTATTGGTATTTTTTTTTCTAAAATATAAGTTAATAATATATTTTGCCTTTTGGAGTGTCCTGGAAATTGATATGTAGGAAAGGTAAAAGGGACGAAAATAATAGAAAATTTTGGAAAGTAATAATGTGAATTGTTAAAAAGTTAAATATTTTCTAATTGATATCGCAGCCAAAAAATGCGTTAAATTATGTTTTAAGTGAGAATGACTGTAACTCATATTACAAATGTTTTAACTCAACTAGAAGTACTTTCGTGCTGCAAAATATATCATTCATGGTATCCTTGATTATGTAGTGCATTACCTTGGAGGTTGCACGTGTTTATGGGTGCGCGTGGGGCACGGGGGGAGAGGGGTGTCACCAACAAATAAGTCAAACTGTTATGTACTCGTTATTTTCCGGAATATCATTGTCATGTTGGGACTAAATGGAATCCGACTAGTTGCATTTAAAAAAAAACGCAATTACGGAAAATCGATAAAATTACGCATAGATCGTATGATTGGCACGCTACGTACATGTAAAAGTACACTTTAGGGTATTAGTCTGACCATGTTCATCACAGAAGTATCCCATGTCCTATGGCAAAAAGACTCCAAAACATTTATTTCAGATAAAATCAGAATCACAACTAAAATATAACTGCAATTGCAGCAATTTTTCCATGTAATCGCTTAGACCTTTATATTCCTGATAACACATAGATGGCGTCAGATATTTTCTGAGCTAAGTTTTTTGTGAATGTTGAGGTGTCTGTGGCATAATGGATTCATAATGTATGTCCATTAAATAAATGAAACACAAGAAGATAGTACATATACACACATTTTATATAAAATACATCATCGATAACAATATAAGTTAAATACAAATAAATAAACAGTTATGTACAAATAAACATGTTTGGTCACTTTTGTGTAGCACAATGTTGATTTCTGTCTAGTCCGAGTAGCCGAGACCATCAGCGCTTTCAAAACTGTGTTCTGATGAGCCTATAAAGAAAGCAAAGAAAACAGGATTAGTAAAACATATATTTGACACAGATTAATTAAACTCCTTTGGTAGATTTACAAATTCCGCTAATAAATAAAACTTATTAATAATGAAAGTTATTTTTTCTCAACAAAAAAAGGGAATGCATTTATAGTTTTTTACATGAGTTGTTAATTTACAAATAAATACTTACTTAAATCTTTTGATGAAACAGAGGAAGGTGAAATATGTGAGCTCGTCATAGTCTTCTTTGATCTCGCTCGTGCGTTTTGGAACCATACTTGTGCAACACGTCGGCTTACACCAGCCTGTTCTGCAATTGTGTCAAGGTCTTGTGGGTCGGGATTCTGTTCTACATTGAAATAAGACGTGAATATCTGGACCTGGTCTTCACTAAAAGCTGTGCGCATTCTTTTGGCTTTACGTTTGCCAGTGCGTTCTAGAAAAAAACAAAGCAACAGTTAGAACGTTGAATTATTAAAGCGTATTTATGTATTATAGCCATATGATATGACAGATGAAACATCAAAGAAGCTTTTTAACCATGAGAAAATTCTGTGAAATTTATGCTTAGTCTTTAAGCAAAAGGAATAATTAATCAATAAATAAAAAAGACTAAAAAGATCAGAAACATACCTTCACTCAGTCGTCCGCCTTGTAAAAACTGTAAATAGTGCATCTTGCATAATAGTCTGTCGTCATGTAAAGCAAACTGTTCTCCTGTTGACAACTGTCTGTTGCATACGTCGCAACTAAAGCAGGCTAGATGATAACAGTTGTCACGTGCTTTTCTCACCCAATCGTCGCTTCGGATGGTGACATTGCATTTGGAACAAGGCACACCATACTCCCTAAAAGAGTAAAAAATATATACATAAAATATCTATTTTTTAATTGTCTCAAAAGTATGTATCAAATGGAATTGTTGTTGAAATCTGATATGCAACCGAAAATTAAAACTAAATTTAAAAAAATGTGCAATTCAAAACTTCAGTACAGTACTTACTCTTTTCTGCAGTAGATTTTGCCATCTCTGATGTAACAGGAACCGTGGTTGTCTAGGATGGTATGACAGTGTGAACAGCGGAGACAGGCAGGGTGCCATGATTGTTCGTTTACTCTTAGTATGAATTTGTCTTCAATTACACCTCCACATCCGTAACACACTTTGACTGATACCTAATATTGACGAAGAAAGCACAAAAATATTATTAATTATAAATGTTACAACATAATGATTAGCTAAATTTTGACTATTAATTATAAAAGTTACACCATTTCATTACGATTAGCACAATTTTGATATGAAATATATTGCAAAATGTAAAAAGTGATAAAAAATATGTCTCAATACATTAAAATTGATGCAAGTGTTTTTTCAGGAACATATATGAATTATTTCGAAAATGTAAGCACTTCTTATTGTTATTCTTAAACAAAATTGAAGAAACTTACATCTGGAAATGTGTATTCAAGCAAGGAATCGGGTGAAGAGCACGTGTCTTCGTCGTAGCTGGAACTGCACTGAAACGTAAAGTTTCCGGAATCTTCAAACTCGAAGCTGTTTTGAGCAACGTCTGTTATACCCATGGCTAAATATTATGTTGTTACTTGAAGATGATTACAGATTTAGTGATGATCATTATGGTCACATGTGTTGTTTTATAGGGACTGAGAATAGTATTCACCACTCATCAGGGTGTGAGTACAGTTAACGTTAACTGTCGGCTTGGGGTACTGATCTTTACTTCGTCAATCAAAAAGTGAATGTCCCCTACTGATCTTCAATTAAAAGTGACCGTTTTAATTAATCTAATTAATACTCAAACATGAAGCAATTAATTTGTAAACAGTAACATTTAGTGAAATACTATATTATTTTGTTCTATATGTCAGAATATAATTTTAATGTGTTACAATTTATTTGAAAAAATATATTCAGACTTACTGCTTATTATCATAAAATTGGCACTGCACAAATAAATGTAAACTATACAAAAACCATAAACGACATTAAATTGAAAAGGTTAAACAAATGCGAGACATTTGAAAAAGAAGTTCATTCGTCTTCTTATTATTATTTTGATAATTTTAAATATTCTTAACTTTATAATTTATAATATCTGGATCAATACTTGTGTTTAATTGTATAATTAAGTTGAAACAATAGTAATATGACCTTAAAAATTATATTTAATATTGTATATTGATATTTCAGTTTATAATTATATTATTTTTCAATTTAAAATATATTGCTAACTCAGCAAATAAATAAAAACGTTTAAAAACAACATGTTAATAATAATAATAATTTAGATTTTGTTTCATGTTTAAATTAGTTACGTTATCAAACACAATAAAGATATAAACAAAATAGGAAAAAATGCCGGGACAAAAAACTTCAATGAACTAAAACTAAACAAATTTTCTGGCAATTCTGAAACTGGATATAAATGCCTCAGCTATCGAAATGTTGACGCAAAGACCGCCTTGCGAGTGAAAGAGAATATTTAATTTAAATTAATTTTCATGAGTTATCATATTAGTTATATTAGCTTAAGACAAGTAATATAAGGCCCCGGAGATGATTTTTTATTCCGTTTTTGTTCTTGACTGGCAGGGTGGTTATCTGACACATTCCACGGCATCCCTGTCACATGCCTGTATATACTATCGTCCATGAAAATTGTAAGTTACTGAATCTAAACTTTTGATTTGAAGCTGTTAAGTCATATACCCGGGGGATTCCAGGGCCGTAAATTGTGTTTGGATTAAGGGGAGGCAGTAAAGGTGGGGTCTGGGGGCGCCTAGCACCCC
This sequence comes from Limnoperna fortunei, assembly GCA_944474755.1. NCBI lineage: Eukaryota > Metazoa > Mollusca > Bivalvia > Mytilida > Modiolidae > Limnoperna > Limnoperna fortunei. Next base: position 51,422,637 of record OX104115.1, on the reverse strand, counting down.
GGAAGCTGAGCACATTTTTGGGCAAAATCCTGCTATCTGGCAAATCCTGCGGTGCTTTTCATTGGTTCTCTTATTTACTTTTATTGCATTTTATTTTATGTTTGGTCACAATTTTTTTTGCCAGTTTGCAATAGGAGGCAGTTGCCTACATGCCTACATATAATTTACGGCCCTGGGATTCTAACCGTTAGTTGCACATTAGTGGGTACGATTCGTACATATTTGAATAGTGATTCGGTTTGCTTCGTATACAAGATAATGAAATCTTGGACATAAGGTCCAAATATGCCCCATTTTAACACCAAAAAAAAAACCACTGACGGCACAAATTTATAACGTCATTCATATTGCTAGCTGTCTCCGTTAATATTATGCAATTAATGACTTTGATTTAGGTCGTTAAGACCACTAAAATTGACAATAGTTATATTGGAAGAGTCATGAAAAACTGGCCGGTACTGCTAAAAACCAGATCGATATTGGATTTCGCTTGACTACTGTGCAGCAGACACAAATTTCCATATTTAAAATAAATCTAGTACTGTCATGACCCGCAAGTTGTTCTAGACCAGTCAAAAACATGCAAAATTCTATTCATGTAATAAATCTAGTTATTTCGGTATCTTAACAAATGATAACCCATAATACTTTGCAACTCTTACGTTGCAAGTAAATATATGAAGTCTGAATTTAAACTTTTATTTTAAACAATAACGGCATGTTTTAAAAAAACTGCCCACGAAGAAGATATTCAGTTGAATGTTTTTTTTTATAGTTCATACTATCATATGCTCCTCTTGTGGGAATTGAGACTGTTTCCAGGGAACTGCCCAGCATTTGCCTACGTTGGCGTACCAGGGATGTCATCTCGATGGTATATAGTAGGGAGAAGATTAGCCAGGTTGTAATGCTGGAAGCCTTACCGCCCGACCATATATAGATGGTGTGCAAAAAGTCCCTACCCAACACTTATTCTAAAACTTTTCTAATGACATTCAAATTTCCTAACTTTTCCCTTGTTGCGTACCTGGTCCCTTATACTTTAAATCTTTTTTTAATAACTTTGTGACGTTAATCAAAGTACGAGCACATCATTTTAAGAAAGTTTCAAATATTTTATCTGAAAATGTAATAATGAAATGGAGGTTTCATGTAAACATCTTATTACACCCTAATTCATGACCTCCGGACAGCGTGTTTGTGAAAACTACCCCCTGTTAACGTAAAAAAAATAACCACATTTAAAAAAAAAACAGAATTGTAATTCAAGGAAAAAACGAAATGAAGGTACCCAAACCGAGGCTCACCAGCCACTTTTGTTATGGACACGATCCACAGGCACATACGCGTGGGAACCGACACGGTTGGTACTGCTCCAACAATTTTGACAGGTACACAATGCCGTACTAATAATTTTCAGAAACAACATTATTTTTGTATATTTATCGTTGGAATTTAATCTTTTCCATGGGAATAGGAACCGGTACGGTTGGTACTGCCTTGACCGTACCAATACATTTTCCTTCTAAACCTTTGAGGCAACGTCATATAAACAAAACCCACAGAATGCTAAATTTAAGACTTGAATCTAGACAACTCTGTTTTGACTGTTTGTTTCTGAATTCTAACAATGACAACGTTACACAATGTTGTCCTGTATTTCAATATTTCGGTACAAGAAAAACAATTAAGCATTTTTTGTTTTTATTGTACATCAAAAACGAAAATTGATGACGTAGTTCTTTCTCGACAGGGAATGAGGGGAGGAAAAGATAGTAAGGAAGAGCAAACATCGGGAATAATGTGTCCATGTAGGTGTTAGGTGGACCCACCAAGCTCCTGTTTGAAACTGTGTGTAACAGAACTATCACAATTCTACACATCACTGTTGGCGACCTATGCAATAAAGAACACAACTAATATGACATGAACAATTCTACGGTAACTGAGAACACCAAGATTATAAAATTCTGCAATTTAATAAATACACTTATTATACATTTGGAAATACATATTTGAACGGAGAAACAACTAAAATAAAGAAAAGTATCCTTGACTTTGCTTTCCTGTCGATCTTTCAGTTATAATAGCAACAATTTCAGTACCACTAGTATTTAATTTTAAAGTCATATCTCGTCTATTTGTGTCTCCAGTCAATTCAAAATATAGCACCCCTATACAACTACAACCTTCATCTGTGACGTATACTGGATTTTTCTTTTTCGTTGCGTAAAATTCAAAATGTGCTCCTTGGTACTCTCTGCTTGCTGGGACATAATCGTGTTCCGGAAGAAATTCACCGACATTAACAATTTGACCGACCTCTACGTGTTTATCAAATACGTTGTCCACCAAACCGTTTATTAAACACTTCTGTTTTGATTCGTCATCTACACCGGGAATGTACGGCCTCTGCATGGCTACTCCGTAAGTGTACTGGGAAACACGGCTGGTAATTAAATCTGGATCGAAACCAAATAAAACTGCCCCTTTCAAAACTGCAATATCCGGATTTTTAGGAACAACAATATCATAATTGTTTCCGAATGTCTTTGTGATGGCATTCGTCAGAACAGTCGATTTTGAATGACCACCAACAATTAATACGGTGCGAACATCAGACAACTCGCTTCCACTTAAAAGACTGCCCATTTTGTTGCAAACATTTTCAATTGAGTAATCAAAGAAACTTCTAAACAGACTATTTTGTATTCTCATTCTATCCTTGTTCAACACAACTCTTCCCTTGTACGAGCTTTGTTTGATTGTATTTTCAAGTTTACACTTTGTGACGTTTTTGAAGTGTTCCAGCCATGTGAATGGTACCCGGATAGTTTGCATCTCATCTGGACTGTTTGCATGATCGTCAGTGAAGGAAGTCTTAGCATGCTCAAAATTGTACAGAAGTTGAAAATAATCAGATGGGTTGTTTTCCTTAACCTCATTTATAACATCGCCACCTAAGAGTTTGATCAAGAAACTGTAAAACTCTCCATTGACCGTGATTCCACCCCAGTGTCCTCCGCACGCTTGTGTAATCTCCTTCAAGGTGTGCATACCCGTTACTTCATGGACGGCAATATCTGTAGTTCCTCCTTAAGAATGAAACAAAATAAATTTAAGAAGGCATTTGAAAACTATAGTTAAAACCTCTGACGATATCAAAACAAGTACCGGGTAATACAATGAAATCAAGGTCAAACTCATCTCATTATCATAATTAACTAGGAAAATGAAATGTTATAGCAAAATAAGAATAAAACGTAGAAAATATTAAAGTGCACGTTCAAAGGTGCTGCCATTACAACTCAATTATATCGACACCCAAAAGACATAGGATAAGATATTGACTCCTATTATAATTATACGAATGCTAAAAATCTTTCAGTCGTGTAACAATTGAGCACTAATGAAAAGGTACAATAAATACCTCCTTGATCGAGGACAAGGTATTTTGATCCAATTTTCATTGCAGCAATTTGTTTTCCACCATCGTCATCAGATGTTACACCAATAGGAACTCTGCGACAATGCATGGATGCAGCCTCTGGTTCTAAAGCCAAAATCAACTGATCACGTGGTATACCAGCCTTATAAAAAATGGTTTAATATAATACAAAAGTATAGACTTTTACCTTGTCTAGAGGCAACAGTGTTTGGAATATTGTACATATAAATGAAATATATATTTATGTTCTACAATTTTATGTTCTACAATTTTTCATTGCAGCCCCATTAACAAATATTAGAATGAATAAGTTAAAAACCTGCCTAAAACACCCTTTTTACCATTCATGTAAACACTAAATTATAAGTTACTAGGTGAAATACATTAAATGTGCATATCTTGGCTTTGTTGGTTTAATGAACCAAAAATGATTTTTTGAAGCCAAAATAGAACCTTCGTGAGCCTTTTCATTGTTGAAGTTGCCTTTGAAATTGTGTCTCATTTTATTACAGTAGACGCAGTAAACAAATTGTAGTCTTTGAGAGTAGATTGTCAATTAACATTAACTACACAAAACGCCGAACTTCGTAAGAACGGACCGATCTAATATACATGTACATATATACTTAAATGCGTTTAACGGTGTGAGAAGCGTTGTAAAATGTTTAGGTTTGCTTACCTGTTCAGCAGCATCGCGCATAAATTGTCTGGCTTTTAGGTCCCATATGGCTGGAACCGTCAACACCCATTGAATATCATTTTCTGTGAATTTCATTCCTTTGGTCTTTTCAGTCTGAAGAAGGTCATCTTTAAAGTACGAAATAACAGCAGCAAAGACGTCCATGGCTCTCATTTTCTTTTTATGTTCTGGATTTTTAACTTCTATCGACTCTTCCAACATTGTTTCTTTAGTCAAAATATCCTGTATTATTTAACAAATAAAATTGTATTGATCATATTTAAATAATATTTGGAGTTTTACAAACAAGATTGGCTTATGAATAAAACCATGACACCGAAACTGACCAATAAATACATGTAATTAAACTACATACATATATATTAATTAATAACTTAACAAAATAAATAAAAGGACTTCGTGCTCTTATAAAGTAATATCCCGCCTTCTTAGATTACCATTTAAAAACATTGGTGTTCTGTACATTAGGCATTTTATTGTATTATACAGTATATAAAACATACCTTTTCTTTAAACAACATCATCTTGAAATGCTCAAAATAATACCATTTACTGTAATTCTTGTTTTGGTCAGGGTTGGTCCGAAATTTATTCAAGGCATCGTATCCAAAGCTGTCAAACTGTTTATCTGGATTAAAAAGCACGCATGTTGGAGCTTTATTGGTAATATAAGTCCCTTCATTCCACTCCCGTACCAACATTTTTGGATCGTCCGGTTTCTTATGATAGTCATCCCTGGTGCATATTGCATATCCGGAATATGTTGTACCAAAATCAATCGCAGCGACAATTAACTTGTCATGCTTTATTTCCTGAAATTATCGAAATACGTTTAATTTTACAAATAAAAGCTGTTGTGGATAAATTGATCGTTGATTTAACGGGGCAAACGTACTCACAAACTAAATGAAGCTCGACGATTATTATAGACCACCAGAAAATACGTAGCAAAAACTATTGGAATTATTAAGAAAAAAACATGTTTAAAACAGGCTATGTGACCATAACCAATTAAAAATATAAAATAATTATTCATTATAATTTAATTTTTCATATAAAAACAATTTATCGGCGTGTGAAAACGTCATGTGACACAAGGCAGGTAATACCATTTTTCTTGATTTGCTCCAAAATAATAATAATAATAATAATAATAATAATAATAATAATAATAAATTCAATTTTGCAACATTATTTTAAGTAAGAAATATGCATCACATGAATATAATCTCGTTTGGGATTGTCAGGTTACCGTACAGAAACAGAGAACGTCGACCATAGTAGATAACGTGTTTAGAGGGTGCCATGTTCCTTGCCCGATAAAGACCCCTTTAATTTATAGATTTCGAAAAACAGTATGCGCATTGTAGCCGCTACAATATAGGACATAGTTTCCTCAGCGCAACAAATCAAAGCGAATAGCTGTTGTGCCCACTATTAGCCTTGTAACACAGCGAGGAACCGTTTAGGCATAAGCTCGATGAATCGACTTACAAAGTTTTGTGGAATTCTCCCATTCGTGTACACGAGCGTGCTATAGTTATAGAAAAGTTTGCGTCGCTGGTTGACGAGAGTGTGCATGCGTCGATCCATACTATACCATAAATGTCCTATTGTTTCCAAATCTAGTGATTTGGACAGTTGTAATGGTTGTGTAGTAGTCAACAGAAGCATGACCTGTGTGCCGTCAACGGTTTGTTCGTCTGATGGGTAATTGGTCTTATTGGTCCGAACGTTCTTTGGTGCAGTCAAACTTAAAAACTTTTGCATAGATTCGTGCTATAATAGGATTATTAATTGAAACTTAGCTTCTTGTTTCTTGTTTGTAGGCAAACACATGCAATTTAAGAAGGTAGACTCATTGGAAGGCACAAAAGAAGCACATAATCAGTAGATTGATACCTCGAAGATAAAGACGCTAAAGAGAAACATACCAGGAAAGAGGACAGTAACACATTCGGATTTAGGCAGAAAGCACGGTAACAAGGGTCAAAAAGATACAACGTAACAGATTCCAGCTTTTAAAGTATCCGGGTCACAAATGACCGCGTGATATTATTTAGTGTCCCGGATGTCCATTTCTTAAGGACCTCGGTGATGTTCGGCCATCATCGGAAATACTATATAACTATTAACGTTTTTAAAACAAAACTACATTTTTTTGAAACATTAACTCAAGTCATGTTCGGCAAACATCGGAAATACTTTATAACTATTAAAGTTTCTTTACTCAAAATTACATTTGTTTTTAACACTGACTCTAGGTAAAACAGTATAGTTTGTATCATAAGCAGAGAGGACCTCGGAAATGTCCAGCAAACATTGGAAATACTATATAACTTTTAACGTTTTTTAATCAAAACTATATTTGTTTTTAACATTGACTCAAGTCATGATCGCCAAACATCGGTAGAACTATATAACTATTAACGTTTTTTTACTCGACACTACATTTCTTTTTAACATTGACTCAAAGTTAAAAAAAACAGTATATTTTGTATCATTAGAAATCAATTGATTTAATAAAGCTGTATTTCTTGGTCAAAAATAAATTTAACCGGTTAACTTCAATTATGGGTCGATATCACGCATGAATGAAATATCAACACGTAATTCTTTACGATTGTGTGCTGTCTACTACCAATATGCTGCCAGTCAAATTATCAGAGAGTGTATTTGGGATGTTGCAACCAGGAGGTTGGGAAAAAAACGGACGCCTCATTCTGAATATCAAATAATTTTGATTGTGAAAAAAAACGTATGATCCATTTAGAGATGCCTAGCACAGTGCATGCTTCAATGGTAGCTACAATAATGTAGCTCCTTTTTTTTAATTTTTTTTTATGGACGGAGCTACAAAGAGGTCCCATTACTCGTAATGGAGCAAAAACACTTTTGGGATTTACACGTATTTTCCGCTATTTAACCTTTGTCTTTATTAAATAAATATGTTTTCTTTCCTCCGCCGTTCATCTGATATGTCTACAATGTCTAATTAAATAATTTTAACACTTTTTCGTAATCGTGGCATTGTTGACATAATTAAAATTGTGGAGTGTAGAATTTCGGAATCGTATCGGTAAAATTTATAATAAGGGGACATAATCATAATGCAAATGAATACAGCTGAAATCATCCGGAATTTCATTTTTTACCAAATCGATTCCGATATTATCGAAATTATGCACTTCCGGAATTCATATTTTGTCAACAATGCCATGATTACGAATAAAGTGATAAAACTAACAAATACGGTGTTGTGGAAATATCAGTTAAACTGCAAATACATAAAAAAGTATGTAGCAAACCAGGGAAACAGTTTAATCGCTTATAATATGCATAAAACCCCCAGGTGTGAATCACTCCCGGGCTGCTCCATTACGAGTAATGGGACCGCTTTGTAGCTCCGTCCATAAAAAAAAAGAAAAAAAAAGAAAAAGGAGCTACATTATTGTAGCTAGCTTCAATGGCTGCCTCTGACCTATATTTTGCTGTTGCCTGATTTGGCTATCTAAACATTGTGTACTTATAATGAAGTGATGTAAATAATTACAATACATAACGCCATTTAACATTAAAAAACTGAACCTTTTTTTGTCCAAACAAAAAATAAAAGCTTAGCGACGACTACCTTTTAAGGAAAGCTAATACTTGTGTTTAATCAACATCGATTTAGCGTTTTAGGTAGAGCAGCGAAAATGACAGTGATTGTTTTATTATGGGAAACCCCAAATATAATCCAAATGTAACAGATGGACTGATCCCCTATCATTATTAATTATCCCCCACTTTTCAATGTTTCTCTCATTTAATCCATTTTATAAATTTTATTTGGTATGAAACTGTACTTTTGTCATTTGAGTTGAGAAAACTGACATCCAAAACAACGATCCTCAGGACTACTGGTACTTCCGAATACAAGCAGGGTGCTACCCGTTCGCCTCTGGTCAAAAGTACTGCCATAACCTGATGTTGAAATTGTTTGCTGTTTACTTTTGATGCATTAAATTATTTGTTTTAAGAAATTAATAGTAAAATTGAGTAAACAAAGCATACAACGAAATATATTAAGCTGCAATTACGTTTACATAAAATTGAAGTATTCGTAGACGTAGACAAAACATAATGACAGAAGAATTATCTTATCAAAGGTGTGTTAAAGTATAACTTTAAAAGCACCTATAGGAGCCTGGATCACTCACCCGAACCTATAGTTTTGTCGATTTTTGGGCAATAACTCCTATAGGGTGTCGGAACACAGCTTCAACTCAATGGAAAGTCTTCTAGAGCTTTTGATGCTGAGGAAAGAGGTTCACTTCAGATTTCCTGTATCTGTTTTATTTTTTGAACTTTAAGCCAAATACTATATCTAGAACCCCTGTTCTATTTTAGCCAAATAAACTATGTTGGTATTATTGGTCAGCTGTCGTGATTTCTGCAATCTTGGTAGAGGAAAGCCTAATGATGATATGTGCAATGTTTAAAAAAGTCCTTTCAATGATTTTACATAAGAAGATTTTTTAAACATTAATTAAATTTTATTTAAAACAAACAGTTCAAGGTGAACAATTCCTAAACGGTTGAGCAGGAAATTTTGTAATTTTTGTAGCGCTCATAGAGCTTGAATAATTTAGCAATGCTAACGTTTCCTCTAATTCTATTAGTTTTCAAGATTTTGAGGATAAAATGGCAAAAGTCATCAATTTTGAAGATTAAGGGGCAATGACTTATACAAAGAGTCTTCGTACAACTTTCAGAGCAAACACTATCTTTTGACAGCCGTTCTATTTTTAGCCAAGACTGCCATGTTGGTTGGACTGCGGCCGTGATTTGTGCAATCTTGATAGAGGACTTTTTACTTGTGATGTGTGCAAAGTGTCAAAGCAATCCTTCAGTGGTATTGGAAAATGATTTTTTAACGAAAAGTTAACGACGACGACGTGAGTGATGGCAATACCTCACATGGCTCTCTTAAAACTGTATCTACATGTGCATAGTGTAAGTAAAGGGATACTTTAAACGATTTGATACTACAACAGTAGTACAAAAATTATTGATGCAGGAGCCAACACAACGAATAGGGCGTGTCTTCATAGGCAGTTCCAATTAAAAAAAACCTGTAACTTCCATCGGATAGCTATTGCGTGTGATGTATAAATGTTATACATAGCGACGTTAGCATAATTATTCCATGCAATACCTATATTGCGTGTTACATTGACTGAACAGCCAGTTTATGGCGGAAATGGTGTACGTAAATATCCTAAAAGTAACGTAATTGTCTTATTAGAAATAAATGCCCATCACGTGGTAAAACTACATGCATGATAAACAACTGACTCCTGGTATAATTTATTAATTTCTTTTATATAGGATTAAACACCGGGTTTTAGGAAATTATCAATGTGTAAACTCCGGCGACTCACTCACAAACTAAATAAAGTCCGAAGGACTTTATGTCAAGTTTGTGAGGGAGTCGCCGGAGTTTACACATTGATAATTTCCTAAAACACAGTGTTTAATCCTTATAATTCTGTGAAATAACCGTTGCGATTTTTAAAACAGCAAAAACAGTTACAGAAACCCATCTAGACCTCAAAACGTATCTAGGCCGGAAAGCGAAGGGATATGCAAAACATAGTACCAAAGGAATCGCGGTTCTGTAGAATATTGATAGGAAAAAAACAAACTATACACTAAATTGTATTTAAATTTTATTTTATTTGAAATCTCAATCGATTTAATTAGAAATGATTTGGGCAGAGAAAACATTGTCCCCTCTCCATGACGATACGCTAGGAGGACGCCATCTTGTTTACATTGGATACTGAAAGTAGTCCGCTCAGAGGAAATATCGATATATAAATTATCTGAGAAGACGCCATTTAAGTGTTTTTATCCAATCAAAGCACTTAATATAAATAAATTACAGCATGAATAGAATTATTCTGTGATAAAGAGTTTTCCCAAAAAACAAAAGTATCATCATCACATGTAAACTAAATAGTTCAGTTCTACTTACGACTGTATACGTATCAGCCATTATTGTTTTCCAAACTAGCAACTGAAATAACAAGAAAACACTTAACTCAAGACTAAATTGCTGTCGTGAATAAAAGGGAATCGTATTTAAATTTACTACACACCTCAATGGTAATTCAAAATTCGCAACTATCAATGGTTTGTTTAAAGCAATTTTTTCAATCTAAGGCAACATACTAATTTAACTGATCTTTTTTATTTACATTAAGTGACACCTGCGCTGTGTAAAGGTGTAGGACCCTCCAAATACCGGGAACAAGTCCAGATGTTGTACGTAAAAGTAGAGCTACTTAACAGAACAGTTCACTGAACATTGCCTTATTTAGAATTCAAGCAGTACATGCTACCAGAATAAATTTAATTTTTTTAAAGCTGAATTTTAATGAAACATGGGAAAAATGTTTTATTGGTTTTAATTGAACATGAAAATGTTGAGAGGCCGTTAAGGACAAGCATCATTTTTGTACAGAAAGTGAAAGTGAAAGTAGATTTTTAGACCATAAGAACTACCGCTAGAGCGCTAGTGAAACTTTGGGTAAATTTTGAAAGAATGCTGGAACGGTGCATATTGCCCATGGGACAGACGTGTCACATTATTTGAAATAAAGGAAAATTTTCTAGGAAATGGCCAAATAATCAAATTTAATAAGAGTCGAAATACAATGGCGGTCCTACACCTTAACGTTTTTCACCATCAACCGAAGTGGATGCATGAAATAGTTCACATTGTGCAATCAGATAACGTAAAGCAAATGTTTGAATTAGAAGGTGACTTATTCTAGGCAAATAATTATTTGCAATCAATTTTATAATTTACCTTTGTGAAGAAGTTAGACGCGCAGTTTCTTGATTTTTTTTATTGAAGATGGAAACCAGAGTACCCGGACAGAAAACCCCAGACCTTCGGTGGAAAACTGGTAATCGTTGACAATTAAAACTGGAGTCGAGTACACGCTGCCCGCAGTTTGCCTCGTATCCGAATCCAGACCACGGGATAAATAGTAGACAATCCATATGTATCCACATATTAACTGTATCCGTCAGCTAAACTTGGGAACCATTTGAGTAATGTTTTGAAATTGATGTGCAGTTTTATTATGATGAAGTGGAAAGTCTGTGCGACTATCATTTTAATCGGACATTATCGTCCTCCTGTGAGAGGAGTATGCAACATATGAAAATGTTTAATGATAATTAGCATGTTTTAAAACTGAGGTCACAGTTTAGAGTCTTATTGCTCGCAGGATGTGTTCGGCTCCAACCTCAAATGACAAGGATACACAGTTTTCTGGTCAGAGGTTAAGGGTTTTCACCGGCTTAGTATCCAATTAAAAAAAACTAAATAATTGTTAAATTGGCATAAAACTCCATCCAAACAAAATTACCATTAACATGACAACAATTGTTATACTGAATGGAGTAAAAACCAATAATTGTTTTTAAATGTATTCTACAAAATATTGTTTTGAAAATTTTGTTGGTATTAGTTGTTCATGGTCATCTTTTTCCAACACACACACGATCCAATTCCGAAAAGTAATTTTTTTCTGTCCAATTTTAAATTACTTTTCCAAATGTAGGGGAAAGGGATGGGGCTATGTAGCAGAGTGGTTACGTTAGCTTGTCTACTTTTGATCATGTGGTCTGTCAACACTGAGGTAGTGGGTTAGAGTCTAACTGCGGCAAGGTGCGCTCGACTACGAATCTTAATTGACGAGAATTTTTGCCAGTTCTCATACTTTTCTGTGGTTTCAAGTATCTGGGTCGAAAGCTGTACAAGGAGTTTATTACTTAAAATTTATTTATTTATTTTGCTTGAATCTGATTGAATAATTAAAGACAATTCTAATATGACGTGCTTTAAAGGCTTTGAGACCACAACTGTGGTAAAAACATGACTTATGTGTGAGCAACACGCGCTGAGGAGGGCGTGGCTGTTCCAATTACAAAACTGTAACTCCCACAGGAAAGCTTTAGCGTATGACGTATTAATTATATAAATAGCGACGCGCTATAATTATCCGTTGCAATATATTGTGTTTTACATTGACAGAACAACCAGTTTATGGTGGAAACGATAGGTACGAAAGCAGTATAAATGTACCGTAATTATCTGATTAGAATAGAAATAATTTACGGAAGCTATGATTTATCATTGTTTTACAACGGGATGACCATTTATGTCGCTCGGGATAAAATAATACGACATAAATGGTCACCCCGTTGTAAAACAATGATAAACCACAGCCTGCTGAATTATTTCTTAAATAACAAGTAGTTACTGCGGAAAAAACCCCAAAAACTTGTTTATTGTTTCATGCCTGGATTCCTTACGCGGTTAGGTCTTAATGATGCGTGTCACTAAGATATATATTCGACATGTCACTTATATTTCCAGATTTCTTTCTTCATATAAGATTTCTTTCCTAACATATCCATAAATTTTCTATGAAATGGTTAAAAACCCGAAGAACACTTTGTAATAATAAATACAGTGCACTCATTTGGCATGCTCTATAGTGTCCTAACTACTGCATTTCTAGTCAAATATTTTTTTCTGTACAGCTCATTTACGTTTCCATTTTAATGCATTTGGCCTGCGATATTAAAGTCTTTTGTACTATATATAATATATGTCCTTTCATGTGAAAATACTGTTATATTGTATAGACAGAGCAATATCTTTGTGATTTATAGTTGTTTTAAAAAAGATAAATATTACGTACTTTAGGGAAAACCCTAATTTTCTTATGTTGTTCATGTCGTACATCATGTTACGAAAGCAGTATAAATGTATATAGTGTTCATGGTGTCCGTCCGTCCGGCCGTCCGTCTGTCCGTCCGTTACACTTTCTATTATTTGCAACTCCTCCTACACCACTGAAAGGAATTTGATGAAACTTGCACAGAATCTTTGTCTCATAGTGCCATTGTGCAGGAGATATTTAACATTTTGATCGGAATGATATTTGGGGTTTCCAAAAGAAAAACAGGGACTTTGTCATTGACCTAAGGGGGTCCCTATCTCTTATGTGCAACTCCTCCTACAACACTGAATGGAATTTAATGAAACTTACACAGAATCCTTGTCACATAGTGCCATTGTGCAGGAGATATTAAACATTTTGATCGGATCGATATTTGGGGTTTCCCATAGAAAACCATGGACATTGTAATTGACCTAAGGGGTCCTCATCTCTTATGTGCAACTCCTCCTACACCACTGAATGGAATTTAATGAAACTTACACAGAATCCTTGTCACATGGTGCCATTGTGCAGGAGATATTAAACTTTTTGATCGGATCGATATTTGGGGTTTCCCATAGAAAAACATGGACATTGTCATTGACCTAAGGGGGTCCTCATTTCTTATGTGCAACTCCTCCTACACCACTGAATGGAATTTGTTGAAACTTACACAGAATCCTTGTCACATAGTGCCATTGTGCATGCAGGAGATATTTATTATTTTGATCAGAGTGATATTTGGGGTTTCCCATAGAACAACACGGACTGTCATTGACATAAGGGGATACCCATTTCTTATGTGCGACTCCTCCTACACCACTAAATGGAATTTGATGAAACTTACACAGAATGTTGTCACATATTGCCATTGTGCACTAGATATATAACATTTCGATTGGAATGATATTTGGGGTTTCCCATAGAAAAACATGGACTTTGTCATGGACATAAGGGATATCCATCTCTTATGTGCAACTCATTCCTACACCACTGAATGGAATTTGTTGAAACTTACACAGAATCCATGTCACATAGTGCCATTGTGCAGGAGATATTTAACATTTTGATCGGAATGATATTTGGAGTTTCCCATAGAAAAACATGGACTGTCATTGACATAAGGGGATACCCATCTCTTATGTGCAACTCCTCCTACACCACTGAATGGAATTTGATGAAACTTACAAAGAATCCATGTCACATAGTGCCATTGTGCAGGAGATATTTAACATTTTGATCGGAATGATATTTAAGGTTTCCCATAGAAAAACATTTTGTAGTTTGTAATGGACATAGTGGGATACCCATATTTTATTTGCAATTCCTCCAACACCACTGAATGGAATTTGTTGAAATTTATACAGAATCTTGGTCACATATTGCCATTGTGCATTGGATATTAAACATTTTGATCAGAATATTATTGGAGGTTTGCCATAGAAAAACATGGGCTTTGTCATTGACATAGGGGATGCCATTCTTTGGGGGATTAGGGAGAGGTTACATGTATTATCTGCAATTTCGCCTTCACGTTTAACTAGATAAAGTTTCAATTTCATAATTAAGAACACCTGAATTTTCAAAGTAATTGTGAAGCGGGGGGTATCAGTGGTGAGCGTTGCTCACAGGTTTTTTACTCTAGTTTTAAGTTACTAGTAAGTAGTTTGGTTCGTTATTTGGTGCTATTTAAGAGATTGAATGCAAGATGAATATTTATTGGTGTGTAAAAGCGTGCACCGAAAGCGCCTTCAAGCGCTTCGTACAACAAATGTGCGCATCTTCCTCGCTTTTACACACCCATAACACTGCAATTCAATCAAGAATCCATTGAAAAAATCGATTAATAGGCTGTCCACTTTATGCATAAAAAAAAGAACACATATATTAAATAACTTCGAAATTTAACCTTTAGAGGTTAGGTTATTATTACGTACTGCCTTTAAATCTTTTTTTATTAAAAAAAGCCCGGGGTATAAAGTGATGGGTGTGTCCGACCTAACGTTACACTCTCTCATATGCGCAACTACTCCTACACTTCTGTATGCAATTTGATGAACCGTACCAGAATCTTTGTCACATAGTGCCATTGTGCACCTGATATTTAAAACTTTTATAGGAATAATATTTCGGTTTTCCCATAGCATAAAATGGACTTTTTCATTGACATAAGGGGGTACCCATCTCTTATCCGGAACTCCACCTACTCCACTGAATGGTACTTGATAAACCTTTCACAGCTTTGTCACATATTGCTCTCAATTGTGCGCCTGATATTTAACATTTTGATCAGATTAATTTTTGGGGTGTTTTGAAAATTGGGAAGCGGGGTATCTAATAGTGAGAATTGCTTACAGTTTTTCTAGTATTTTATAAAATGCTCGTTGATTTAAATGTGCATTTTCTGTAGATTATACAAATTAAATATGGAATAAATATTGTACTAACAATTTAGGCAAGCACACTTTTTTGTATTATCGTTAATATGTAAATGCCCTATGTGTGAATTAATAGGTGTAATATATAATTGTAAAGATAGTGCAAGAAAACGACATCAAATATACCAGTGTCATTACCGGGGCCCGAAAGCTCTGCTACCAGGCGGCCCTGTGACCAAAAGAAGTACTCCGTTAGACCAGCTGATTTTGAATGGCTATATATCTATTACCTGCTAGAACTCAAAAAGGCCTCCTAAATAGTCATTAAAACTCTGATGATTAACACGAATCTCAGTGATCTTTTACTTGATGGTTTTTTATATGACTGCCAAAGTAACATGACATCATTTACCAGTGTCGCCACTGGGGCACGAACTCGGAATCTCTGTATCCCATCTAGTCGTCTAACCAAGTAAGATAACGGAGTAGCTCTTCAGCGCAATCAGTAAATCCATGTTTAGATTACATTTATTTACAAATGAGTATTATTAACTTCACTGGTTACAGTAGATCGGTCTTCCAACGAATGGTATGCGATTACTGTTAAACAGCTAGGTTCTGCACAACCCGTCATTGTGTTACATTCCTACTTAAAGTAACTATTACTCATATGGGGAATATGTATTTAGTGTTATTGTAAACTATCTAAACTGTCACAACACACAATGAGATATTTTATTATGTACACTTGACCTAACACATATACATCTATTGCCTGTAATATCAATAAAACAATATATTGGAGCGCGAAGGTGTGTGTATTTTTATATTTTAACTTAGATAACAAATGACTTAATTTGTTGGTAACATAACATTGACATCCATGCATGTATTGAAGCATGGATTCATTTAATAAAAGAAAGTCCGCTGATTAAACAGACAAATAAAAGAAATGTTTATTTTAAACATTGTTTCGGATAACAATAGTGTACTCCCTAAATTAAAAACAGCTTACTTCCATGAGGCATTTTCACCTAATAAAAGGTTGTATCCAACATGAGAAAACGAAAGTCAATAAAGGTAATAATATCCACGTCCATGTTGTTTATCTATTCAATTATTCTTACAATTTATATTTTGTTTTTTGGTCGACAAGTCTATTGTTGCCAACTTACCTGTGTAGCATTTTAAGGTATTTATCCTCAGTAAAACATTTTCATTTTGTCACTATATTTCTGTTTTTATTGTTATGGTCCAGTGATTCAACTTCCTGGTTATAGTCGAGCTACCAAAATTAATCAAAGCGCGAAAATTTGAATTGACTTCTCCTGCAATTACTTAATAAGGAGGCTAAAATGTACTTAATGTATATTTTGTTTCATAAACAGTCCATAAGTTAATTGTGTATTAGGTAAAAATGCTACCTTAATCGATTGCGTTATGGAAGTACTTTTTTTGAGCTCATTCGGTTGAAGCGATGAATTCAAACTCAAGACAGAGGTTGGGGGTTCTAATCCCGCTTGTGTCATGTATGACTTTCACAACAGTTTACAGTCAATAATCACTGGCACCTGGGATCAAAATAATTTTTAATGCACAAAATGTCAATAAATTAGTTGGAACTGGTCTCACAAGCCTCGTTTTTATTGCCCTTATTACAATTGTAATATGTTTCTATTTATCTGTCATGAGAATAAATCTCATTTAAATTATTAAAACAGCACGTTTTATGCAGTGAAATCCCCGCTTTTTTTTAAAATAATTATAGCGTTCAGTGTCTAGCGATCTCTAGCCGAGAATGAGCTATCTCGTTTCATAACTACCACTTGACTTTAATATGCTATATCGTCTTTAAAATTGGTGCTGTTTTCAATAGAAGCAACCACACTTTTATTCGTGACATTGGATATTATCTTGTGTTTTTATCGCTATTTAAATAATAAAATTTTGTTCCAGAGCATATATATTATTTTGTAAGTTTCGCAGTGTCCATCTTTTCTGCATTGAATTGACCAAACACAACTTTTTTTTCGTTTTCTCTCAATATACTGCCACCCTTGCTTAACGCGCCAAAATACGGTTTCTTGTAAAAAAAAGGCTATATAACGATAGACCACTGTAACTAAACAACTTTAATGTACGTTTAAGTTTGTACTGCCCAATTATATTCAGGTGTGTACTGCATGTTTGAACTTCATGTGGAACAATAAAATACAAACAAAGATATTCTCTTTATATACATCTTAATTTTAATATTACACATTTGTCATTAAAACACTCTACCAAACATTTTGTTACACAATTTATGTAGCACCAATTAAAACAGAGAAAAGTACCCTTTACTTTGTTTTCCGGTCGATCTTTCAGTTATAATAGCAACTAGTTCAGTACCACTAGTATTTAATTTTAAAGTCATATCTCGTCTGTTTGTGTTTTCCGTCAATTCAAAATACAGCACCCCTATACAACTGCACCCTTTATTTGTGACATAAACTGGATTTTTCTCTTCTGTAGCGTAAAATTCAAAATGTACTCCCTGGTACTCTCTGCTTGCTGGAACATAATCATGTTCTGGAAGAAATTCACCAACGTTGACAATTTGTCCGATCTCTACGTGTTTATCGAATACGTTGTCTACCAAACCGTTTATTAAATACTTCTTTTTTGATTCGTCATCAACGCCGGGTATGAAAGGTCTCTGCATGGCTACTCCGTATGTGTACTGGGAAACACGACTTGTAATCAGCTCTGGATCGAAGCCAAATAATACTGCCCCTTTCAAAATTGCAATTTCAGGATCTTTTGGTACAACAATGTCATAGGTCTTCCCAAATTTCTCTGCGATAGCATTTGTAAGAACTGTAGACTTTGAATGGCCACCGACAATTAAAATTGTATGAACATCCTTCAACTCTCTTTGTTTTAAAAGTTTGTCCATATGGGTCAGAACATTCTCGATAGAGTAATCAAAGAAACTTCTAAACAGATTATGTTTTATCCTCAATTTATCCCCTTTTACCACAACACTTCCTCCTTTGAATTTGCTTTGTTTTATGGTGTCTTTAAGTTCACATTTTGACAATTTTTCGTAATGTTGTAGCCAATTATACGGTATTCGGACATTTAAGCTCCCTTTTGGACTTTTTGCATGATCGTCGGTAAATGAAGTCTTAGCATTCTCAAAATTGAACAGAAATTGAAAATAGTCGGATGGGTTGTGCTCCTTAACCTCATTTATAACATCGCCACCTAAGAGTTTGATTAAGAAACTGTAAAACTCTTCATTGACCGTGATTCCACCCCAGTGTCCTCCGCATGCCTGTACAATCTCCTTGAGGGTGTGTTTACCCGTTACTTCGTGAACGACAATGTCTGTAGTTCCTCCTTTAGAATAAAACATACATAACGAATTTAATTTGGCATTAACGATTGATAATGTAACTTTTAAACATGAAGAGTATTATGTTAAGTGCAGCTATCAGAGTGTAATTGCGGGTAGAGATCGTTAATCAGCTGAAGCTGTATAACTACTGATATTTACACTCTGATAGCTGCACTAGCATTGACGCCAACATAATACTCTACATGTCTAAAAGTTACATTATCAATCGTTAATGTTAATATTTTTATTCCTCACCAAAGCAGATAATGTAACGTAACAGAGTTTACACTGCCAATGGGAATTGAAAATAAGGAACAAGTAAACGAGAGATATTTTAAAGTTCAATCCAATTTATTTGTAAATTGAATAAATAAACTTATCTTACACGAGAGACCATGGCATCCTATCTGAGTATAAATACAATTCTAATTTGTTAAAAGGCCTGTTCATTACCGCAAATCTGAAAGCCCAGTAAGTTATTTTACAAAGTAAATCTTATCGGACAATTGTTAATAATATGGTAGTTTTGTCAGTCAATAGGTATTGGAATATATTAGTGCGTATAGTGTTCTGTGGAGTAAAATTTGAGAACGTGGAAATTTTCCATTATACCTCCTTGATCGAGAACAAGATATTGTGATCCAACCTCCATTGCAGCAATTTGTTTGCTCCCGTCGTCATCAGATGTTACACCAATAGGAACTCTGCGACAATGGATGGATGCAGCTTCTGGTTCTAAAGCCAAAGACAGCTGATCTCCTGGTATTCCAGCCTTAGAAAGAAATAGCTTAATAAAATCAAAAAGTAGACTTCAGTTTAGGTTTTCTTTGTTTTATTGTGGGGGATTCTGACAAAGTGAACGGAAATATATATCAATGATCTGTGTGCTGACGATGGCAAGTTTTAAAATAAAAAAGGACTACTAACGCGTTGTGGTAAAATCTTTTTCCCCTGTGTGGTATTATTGGTACCGTGTTCATCTGGAATTTGGTCCTAGGAAGGTTTGTGGTTGGATTAAACATAAAGACATTAAATTTGGTGTTCGCAGCTTCCTTAGGGTGAACTCGACTCCAATCTTAATTGACAAGGATTGTCCTACTGAAGGTCCGGGGTTTTCACCGGGTACTCCGGCTCCCTCCGCCAATAAAACTGAACGCCATGATATACTAGTAGCTGAAAAATATTCAAACAAACAATCATTTATCTCTTACCTGTTCAGCAGCATCGCGCATAAATTGTCTTGCTTTTAGGTCCCATATAGCAGGAACCGTTAACACCCATTGAACGTCATTTTCTGTGAATGATATTCCTTTGTCCTGTTCAGTCTGAAGAAGGTCATCTTTAAAGTACGAAATAACAGCAGCAAAGACGTCAATGGCTCTCATTTTCTTTTTATTTTCTGGATTCTTTACCTCTATCGACTCTTCCAACATTGTTTCTCTTGTCAAAAAATCCTGTATTGTTGAAAAATTGTGAAAAAAAAAATAATATTCTTATTCAGCCTTGCATTAATCTGGAAATCAGGGTGTATAAAGACTTGTATTTAGAAACAATAAAAGAAAATAAACTATTATCGATTGGTAAATTATTCAGTTTCAGACATTATCTGGTAAAGAACGAAACAAGCGTTTAATGCTAATAGTCTTCTGAAAACATAGTGTTTGTTTATTTTTTTGTAGAATATACCCTTTAAACACTACCTTTTCTTTGAATAGCATCATCTTGAAATGCTCAAAATAGTACCATTTGCTGTAATCCTTATTGTCATTATTCGTCCGAAATTTATTCATGGCGTCGTAACCAAAGCTGTCAAATTTTTTATCTGGATTAAAAAGCACACAAGTTGGAGCTTTTTTGCTAATATATGACCCTTCATTCCATAAACGTACAGCGATTTTTGGATCATTCGGTTTTGTTTTATAGTCATGCCGGGTACATATGGCATATCCAGAATATGTTGTACCAAAATCAATCGCAGCGACTACTAGCTTGTCATGCTTTAGTTCCTGAAAAGTTGCAATAGTAATTATTATTATTATAGAATAAATCTTAACGATAAAGAACGATTTAACACATATTTGTATTTTTGTATTTAAGACAATTATTCTTCAGAGATCGCTTATTTATTCATGACAAAAAAGAGACAGGTAACTGTTGCTGATAGAAAACTCATCGCAAATGGAAACAAGAAAACTTGGGGGAGGAAGCCGCAGTACCCGGAGAAGCCCCAAACTGGACGCAATGATATAGCTGAAAAATTGCTGAAAGTGGCCTTAAATATCATTTAAACAAACACACAATTGAGTCTGTTGAGTAAAATTTAGATGGCGGAATGAACAGATCGACGGTGAATACTTACTGACAAATACTTGTGTTTTGACGATAAACTCTAATACGTACAGCTTCATGAAAATGTGTAATGCACTCTTATGTGTTTAATATATTTGGAAATGTAATATTTCACGTGGATTTTTGATGGGGAGAAAGAGAACTCGCAATAACCAAAGTAAGTCTGGTTTGACACCACCAACAAAAGTAGTAACAAACATGGCGGCGCCCACGTCTCAACCAACACAATCATTTTCACGGATGTTACAGCAGGCTCATTAGTCCTTTATTAGCCCCCACGCATCTTTTAGTGGTTCACCTAACCAGTACCAAACGAACAATATGACATTCCCTGTAAATCCAAGTGCAAATTTAGTGCATCCGCATGTACCTCTGAACCCTCAGTACCCTATCTGCCACAGTACTCCAGCCCCAACACACAACCCGATGTCAGTTTATTAAGTACGTTGCAACCGCCTCAACCTGTATCACTGGATACCAATACTTTACATACACTGTTATCTAACATTGAAACTCTTAATCGTCGATTTGATTGGATTGAAACACTAATTCGAGACAAATTGTCAAAAATAGACGCAATTGACAAATTACATGAAAAATTCGACAAATTTGAAAGAGAGCTTATTGGTTTGAGACAAGAAATTGACAATATTAAAGAAACCCAAACGCAACAAAATGAAATAATTAATAAAGAAGAGCGTCATCATCATGAAATTGCCGA
The DNA here is from genome assembly GCA_944474755.1 of Limnoperna fortunei. Lineage (NCBI taxonomy): Eukaryota > Metazoa > Mollusca > Bivalvia > Mytilida > Modiolidae > Limnoperna > Limnoperna fortunei. The sequence continues at coordinate 51,400,870 of OX104115.1, read as the reverse complement.
TCGGATGGCTGCGCTTGAAAAAACGAACTGGGATCTGCAAGACGAAAATTTTGAACTTAAAGAAGATCTATTAAAACTTCAAGCGCACTCAATGAAGTATAATCTTATTTTCGGTGGTATAACTGAACAAAATGGGGATAATGAAAATACAGAAGCGGTCTTAAAACATTCTTTACACACTGAACTGGATATTCCAAATGTTTCGGACATAGAATTCCAAAATGTCCATAGAGTACGTCCGAGGAGGGATGGTAAGCCACGAAATATCATAGCCAAATTTACTAACTATAAACACCACGAAATGGTAAGGAAATCAGCCTCTAAATTGAAAAACAAACCAAATTTCTCAATCTCTCAACAGTATCCGTCCGAAATAACCGAGAGACGGAATAGACTTTACCCGAAACTAAAAGAATTTCAACGCCAAGGAAAACGTGCAACTTTAGTATACGACCGACTGTTAGTAGATGGACAACCATATGAACAGCAGCGTAATGAGTCTCGTCCAATACACAACGACAATAGTTAGTACAACGCATCGGACACTCGTGCTGACTTTGTTGACAAACTGAATATTATTCATCTGAATGTTTGTGGCATTAAATCTAAGTTATTGAACCCCGACTTGGACACGTTAATTAAAAAATACGATATCTTATTATTTACAGAGACAAAAACCGATGAATATGATCAGTTAAAAATTCCAAATGATTATGATTGTTACTTAAAAAATAGAAAAAATTTACCAATAGATCTGGTGGTATCGTAATAATCTACAAAAAAATCTTTATATAAATTTTTGAAATTTATCAAATCTGACAGTGAGTTTGTGCAGTGGGTAGAAATTTCAAATGATATTGGCTTAAAACAGGATAAAATTCTAATAGGGTGTACATACATCCCACCCGAATTTTCAAAATACTCATCTGATGAGGCATTTACTGAAATCGAAGAAGAATTATTGATCTTTTCTAAAGAATCTAGCAATATTGTAGTCGTTGGTGATTTTAATTCAAGAACGTCTAACCTACCAGACTATATTATAATAGATGATGACTTATTAGATATTCTAGATATTACTGGTGATGTTAACAATGCTGATCATATTTTTAGTTACCTTATGTTAAAAGATAAGAACATACCCTTAGACAGAAGTACTCAAGATACTGGTCGTGTAAATAAATATGGTACCAAACTTTTAGATTTATGTAAACGATGTAATCTGTTTATAGCAAATGGTCGCTTATTCGCCGACAGAGGCGTCGGTCGTACTACTTGTAAAAATATTAGTTTAATTGATTATTTGTTACTTTCACCATACATGTTTGATATTGTTTCTGACTTTGAAATTGTTGATTTTAACCCTATGTTTTCAGATGTGCATAATAGACTACATTTTACGCTATATTTTCCAGCGCATAGTGGAAATCATAATACTAGTATAAAAACAAACAATAAGCATATTAGATGGAAAACCAATAAAGCAATTGACTTTACGCGAGAATTAGAAAATGATCAAAACAACACACTGTTTGAAATTAACATGGCGTTGGATGGGTTACCCGATAAAGCGCATGTGACAGTTGGTCAGGTGAACTGTTTAATTAACGACCTTTGTAATCTTTTTACTAAAACTGCTAATACTGTATTTAGTGTGAAAAATGAACCGAGACAACAGTCAAATAACAGTAAACCATGGTTCAATAAACAATGTAAATCAAAACGAAATGAATTTCACAAGGCTAAGAATAGATTCAGACATGATAAAACAGAATGTACTAAATCATTATTAAATAAAAAAGCCAAGGAATATAGAAAAGAGCTTAATAATAATTTTTGCCTATACCAAAATAAATGTGCCAATGAATTAAGGTCTCTTGCTAAATCTGACTCGAAATCTTTCTGGAAGACTCTAAAAAAGTACTCGGGAACTAAAAAAGAGAACCCCCCTATAGATATTGATTCCTTTTATGATTACTTTAAGAATCAAAATAATTCCGATGTTGAAAATAATTTAAATCTAGATGTTCACGTACTTTGTGATAACCCCCTTTATGACTCAATACTTAATGATGCGATTTCTGTGGCAGAAGTCACTGATGCTATTAATGAATTGAAAAACAATAAATCTCCAGGTTTAGACAATATTCTAAATGAGTATCTTAAAAACTCTCCGCCTGCACTAGTTCAAATATATTGTAGAATATTCAATCTTGTCTTTGATACAGGAATAATACCTGAAAGCTGGACCCTCGGTATCATTAGACCTGTATATTAGAACAAGGGAAATTCGATGGACCCGGACAATTTTAGAGCGATAACGTTAATCAGTTGCTTAGGAAAACTGTTTACTTCGATAATAAATGCTAGATTGACATTTTTTGCAAACGAAATTTCATTCATATCCTTTAATCAGGCTGGCTTTCGTAAAGGGCATTCAACCACAGACAATATTTTTGTCCTGCATGCTTTAATATCGCTATACCAGTCATTTGGTAAGAAATTATTTTGCACCTTTGTAGATTTCCACAAAGCTTTTGACACTGTGTGGAGAAGTGGCTTGTGGACAAAACTACAAAAGAGTGAATTAAAAGGCAAAATCTTCACAATTATCTTTAACATGTACGACAATATAAAATCGTGTGTTCAGTATACTAGTGAACAGTCAGAGTTTTTTCCATGTTTGACGGGTGTCAGACAGGGAGAAAACCTGTCACCTTTCCTTTTCTCCATCTTTTTAAATGATCTAGAAAAATTTGTCCTAGAACTTGATGGTTCACCTCTTGAATTAGTTAAAGAAAAGTGCTTAAGTGAGCTAAATATTATAATTAAACTGTGTATTATATTATATGCTGACGATACGGTTATTTTTGCGGATACTTATGAAGGCATTCAACATGCTCTGGATATTTTTCAATCTTACTGTGACACATGGAAATTAGAGGTTAATATAAGTAAGACAAGGGTATTAATCTTTAGTAAAGGAAGAGTACGCCAAAAATTTGAGTTCAAATTGCATAATAATATATTAGAATCAGTAGATTCTTATTCATATTTGGGCTTAATATTTAAGTTTAATGGGAATTTTTCTGATGCTAGGAGCAAATTAGCAACTCAAGCACAGAAATCTTTGTATGGTATTTATAGGATAATAAGAAATCAAAACATCCCTATTGATCTCCAACTGAAACTGTTTGATTCTGTGGTAGAACCAATACTGCTTTACGGCTCGGAGATATGGGGTTTTGAAAAATTTTAAAAATATTGAGCAGGTACATCAGAGTTTTAGTAAAAGAATTTTAAAAGTTAGATCTACAACTCCCAACTATGTGGTTTATGGGGAACTGGGAAGATTTCCACTAGAAATTAAAGTGAAGTTAAGAATGGTTTCATTCTGGAAGAAATTGTTACTGCAAGGTGATAAATTAAGTAGCTGTATGTACAAAATGATATATAGTTTGAAGAAAAATGGTATAAACAACTTTAAATGGTTGAATTATTTTGAATATATATTTAATGATACAGGTCTTAGATACATTTTTGAAAACCAAATAGAATTTATTGACAATCAATTAATTACACAAGTACTTCGAGACCATTTCATACAGAAATGGTTCAGTGATATCCGTGTCTCATCTAGAGTCATATTCTATAGTACTTTAAAAAAGAGTTTGGCTTAGAAAAAAACTTGATTAAACTACCTGAGCAAACACAGAGTTTGGATCTGTAAATTACGTACTTCAAATCTCCCAATACCTATTGAAACTGGTAGATGGTTCAATATACCAAAAGAAGCCAGAATATGTACACTATGCCAAAATGACATTGGAGATGAGTTTCATCTGCTATTTACATGCAAAAACATGACAATAGTTGAATTTCGAAATAAGTATATGCCAGTTTACTATACAAATAATCCCAACCACATAAAAATGGCCGGTTTATTAGCATTATGTAACGTTGACTTGTACAAGCGACTATCTGTTTTTGTAAAAAAAATAAGTTGTTTATTGTAAACAAGACTGAAATGGTTATATATAGATAGATATATGTGATATAAATTTTTTATAAAAACAAGAATGTAATGATTATATATGTTCATGTGATATGATGTAAAAACAATATAATGATTATATATGTTCATGTGATATGTCGTATCTGTTCATTTCGTCACTTATTTATTTGTGTTGTATGTATAGCCTCATGTTACACATTGTTTTGTGTCTGAGCGTTGATGAATAAAGTAAAGTAAGTAAATAAACATTTTATATCTGTGTTACAGAAGTTATATTATATTTGTTTGTTTAAATGTTGTTTAGCTGGACGCCATGATATTCCTGAACAATTACTGAATGTGGCGTTAAAAACCATTTAAAACAATCAATGCAAAATATAGATCATCTGGACAATATAGCAGCTATCAGATTTAGATATAAAATTGTACGTATAGAGGTCTAGATCAGCATAAATAATTGCAGTAGGCTGTTGTATCTCGGATTAAAGAGCATAACAAAAATTACTTTTTGTAAGGACTATATCTAATAAACATTAGCTTAGAATCAGAATTGCAATTTCTATAAAGAAGGCATTTAAACTGTTTCCCATGAGGTCCTATGTGAGGCTTTGTCCTGCAGTAGGGACTAGTTTGAATTAACCGATTTCTAATTTTGTGCACATGTAATTCTTTTGTCATATAGTAAATCATAAATATACTTGAATTAAAACTAATGTTAACGTGGTTTAATGAAATCAATTATTGACATTTATTTATTGCATCTTACAAAAGACGGCATACTTCGGAATTGTATATATAAAATAGCTTTTTATTCTGGTCGAAAATGTATACACAAAAAAGCCTCTTATTCTGTTTTCGGTTTTTCTAAGGTACGCTTAAAATGGTCTCCCTCTATTATTGACTTCCGTAAATAGAATACCAAAAATAATTATCGTTTCATGAACACTTGATATAACTCAAGTATTTTTTGCAGTCCAAAGTAATATTTTGTCTTGATTTTTCACGCAACTTGAATAATTCACATTTTTCGCGAAATTATGTTCATTCATGGTAGCTAAGTACACTTCGAAATATTTTCTCCTTGATTCACCCTTAGCAACGAAAGTGAATACAAATATATCGCCGCCATCCTCTCCAAGTGTCGCATCTTGTCATATCATTGTTAACTCGACAATGAGAAATACATGTATGCTTTGACGACTACTTCAATTGTAGCAATTGTTGTATCCGCTATCTGGAATTTTGATGGTTTATTTATTTTGTTGTTGTTGTTTTTTTTTTGTGTTTGTTGTTGTTGTTTTTTTGTGTTTTTTTTTTTGTTTTTTTGAAACGGTTTACATATATACACAAGTGTTAACGCGCACTGAGTCTAAAGAAACAAAACTCGGCGCCAAAAGCAATAGCGAGCTCCGTAGTCTCGTTGTACTGTGTTTGTTGTGGGTGTGTGTTTGTTTGTGTGTGTCATTTTTCGTTTATGTTTCTTTTTCTGTTTTTTTGTTTTGTTGCGATTTTTATTTTGAATGGCCTGCAATTCTCGATTTTTACAATTTTTGCAGTCATGGTTTCTGGAGTAACATGACTTTTGAATGAATAATCGTACCCTGGTTTACTAGTATTTAATTACAAAATTAACATCGGATTATAACGGTCGGTAAAATTCGGACTAACATGTCTTAGCTAGCTGGACTAACTGGTTTTAGACAAATCTTATCTTTCAGAGTTATCAGGACAACGTTAAGGTAATGTCAATATGGTTTAAATCCTAAGTTGTATTTAAAACCTTTTAAAATAACTTAAATGTGTTTTATAGTACAATATTTATTATTTACGTATTATTTAGGAATAATGTTAATAAGGAAATATGACTTGAATTTTGGTTGGCACCCGAAAACCATAACAATATGGCCCCGATAGGATCACCAGCCCAGTAGTTATCACCTAGGTGCTGACAAGTATATTTCCAGTGATATAGTCATTGTTTAAATTTACTGCCCTGAATTTTGAAATTTATTTTAATCGTTTTTCTATTTTTAAGGTGTAGATAGCATTAGTCGGATTTGGTAGAACGTTTTTGAAATTTTGGTGGTATCAGCTCTACGACATCTTAATAAATTTGATTTTAAATATTGTTTGGGTTTAAGAGCCACTGAGTCTTGATTGGACGAAAGGCGCGTGGTAAATTATATTAAAATAATATCTTTGATGACATTTTGTATGTCAACAGAGACACATAAAAACCAATGTTTTCAATAGCTTAGAAATTCAATACACTGCTAAAATATATGAACCAACTAGAACGTTTGTGAAAAACACAAATCGCGCTTAGTATAGTCATGTAGTGACTCTATTTTTAAAGTATACTTTTGCTTCGGTAGTTCTGAAAAGGGATATTCAATCGAGACTCACGAACCTATCTACAAAACAGATAGTTTGAATGAACATAACAGAAATAATTTTCATGGTGCTTCAAACACAAAATTAGAATAAAAATTAATAAACATTTATTTTATTTTCTCAGCTCCACATAACATAAGAAAATCAAAGAACCCATGCGAAAATTTAAAAAATATATTTTTTTTATTTTATTATTATTAACTCTTTATACGTTTTATGTAAATATAAGACACTAGTTACCTCCCTTGACATTTCGCAATATTTCGAGCTACCCGAAATACCGACCACCAAAAAAATCTTTTAATGTACTCAATTTTATAGATAACAATTTATTTGTAAACAAACAAATATTACACTTGTCTATAGTATTTACTTATATATTTAATATTTGCTTAACACAGATATTAACCACAATAACACACATTGTTCGTAACATCAATGAAGTCAAAGACATTTTACTTTTGCATAATTTCCAGCAAGTATTTTATTCTTCTAACATTAAAAAATTGGACGTGTAAACATCATCACAACCAACAGCAAGCAAATATTCGTTTTATCATTGTTGACGATTTCAGTGAGCAAATTATTTTCTAAAACAATGAAACTTATCAGTTGAAGGAATTGCTTTAAAATTTTTGACAGTCGTTTCATACTGCCTATAACGCACTATTTACAGTTTTAACAGTTCCATTAGCTGTCCATTATTGTACGAAAAACACACAATATACAGAGACATGCTAGAATGTTCCATTGAACAAGTAGTGATTTTGCAGAATGAAGGTAATAACAAAGTACCAAACACCAAGGAGACTGTCAAAAAGGCAATCCAAAATTCAATATACTGGAACCGGCAACGTTAGTACCAACAACTAAAAATGTAGCAACTACAGCAATGGTTCTGACTTGGTACAGGCATTTCAAAAATGGTGGGTTAAAACAGGTTTTATGGCATGCACAACCTCCCGCCTCCATTGCTGTAGTATGTGAGTTGGTTAGTTGATTAAAATAGATTATACCACCAGTAAGTAGTAGTTGTATCCCATAACCATCGCAGCAAAATCACTGAATTGAATTTAAAATTTGGGAAAACTATTTTCAATCATATTTTGAAACGAGCAAGAATATTTTTCAACGAGGAAATTTTATCTATATTAAAACTTATTAAAAGCGAGGACGAGTCCTTTTTTCTGGTAACCTTTGGTTTATAAGTTTATCCAGAAGAAATTGGTGATGTTTGAAAAAAAGTATGCTCACTGCATACCTGATCAATTGAGAAATATAGACACCGTATGCAAGAGAATCTAGAACATTGCTGCATAAGTGAGGAAAATTTATAACTTTGAAAGAGAAAATCACACTGTAGAATAAAAATATAACGACCAACAAACAATTTCGAAAAACATGTAATGTCACTGATTAGTGTAGTATGGTATGTGATTACTAATCAAGGTAATCATATCTACATCCAGATTGTTAACATTTAACAGAAATCTGTCCATATTCTACCCAGTTTTGGGTATTTCGGAAAGAAGTGCATGGATACTTCATCTGCATTTGTGTTTCCACAGTGTGCTGCAACACATCTAACCCCACTTCCTCTGCTAGTACCTCTGCGATCTCCTCTTGGCATCGTAAAATTAAAAAATGAATGAGATTTTTAACCACCATCCTTCCAAGTCAGGGGCTCTGAGTCCGCGTTCGCTGACTCAGAACCCCTTGCGAGGATGTTTAACCACGTGCGTTTGTTGTTTATTTACCAGAAATCGAATAAGTTCAAATTGTGACGTAGGCCTTCGCTTGTTGGCGGAAATTACCGATCGATAAATAAATTTTCTGTTTGAAGTACACCTGTCAGTATATCTCTGTTAATACGTAAAAGTTTTAAAAATAGTTTTTAGAAATGTATTACTAAATTTAATTTTCTATATGAATACAAATTTAAAAAAAAATACAAATTTTACATTGGTATGGCACTTTAACTTGCCAATTCCAAAGTAAAGTTGTTAATGAGAACTTACCACGGTAGTACTAACATTACCATCAGCCATTTGTTAACTGTCATATAGTGATCGTTACGGTGCATTGATTTACCTTCCTTGTTGGAGTCAAGGTACGAAAATAACGAAAGCGCGAAGATTGTAATTGCTTTACAAACATGCATACCTTTTGGTGCTAAGTGCATTAAGATAATGACTAAAATAAAAAAAAAATAGTGAGTAAAATATAAGAATAGAAAGAAATTATTAGTACGTACCTAAAATCGACTTTTTCGAACAAATTCTGTTTGTCGAAGCCCCAGAAACTGGTGAAAAGCAATTGAGAGTGTGTTGAGGACTACAAAATTTAACATTTTTAACACACTCTCGTTCACTCCTTCTTTTCTCTCTGTCTTTCCTCCTTTTTTCGCTCACTTTCTCTTTCCTCACCCCTTTTAGGGGATGGGGGGGCGAACGTCCCCTCCGCCCCCTCTGAATTCGCCACTGGTTGAAAATCATGTGTCTTTAACACTGAGAGGATTTGTGTGTATATTGAGGTTCAGCGTGGGTACTAAAATGGTTATTTCTTTACATCAGTAGTGTGGTACATAAGGACATGTTCTCATGCATTTTTGAATTTTAACCACTTGTTTATCATGTTTATAGCTTCATTATTGTCTGGAACTTTCATGTTTTATTTGTTTGTAGCTAATACTATTCAATACATATTACAATTAATTTTATTTTTTCATGATAAACCAGCTTTCTTGCAGGATTTCTTATTAAGTCCTTTATTCATCTTTAGCTTTTTTTCCTGCCTTTCTTTTCTCTTTTCTAATAATTTTATATTTTCTTTCTGCCCTTTTTAATTTTTATCTCTTTTCTTTTCTGACTTATGATTTCATCACATGTAAATGGACAATTCTGTTATTATTTTTGTTTAGGTTTTGCTTCGCCGGTTGACTTTACAGAAAATATCTTGTCAAGTTCTTCATTCCACGTTCTGGACCAACCATCAGATTGAAGAACTTCAACAACTGGGGGTGTGGAGGGAGTGTGTGATGTATCGGTCAGGTTGGCTAGAATTTCAGCTTCGTCATTGTCAGATATAATATTTATTAAGAAGGGATCTGTATCAGATGTTACAGGTGTGGCGTCAAAAGATTCATTAATGTTAAAGACAGTTTCACTTTCTGCTGTAAGATTGTCTCCAGTGTTGATTGTCATATCGATGTAAGTAGGCATTATGTGAAGAGGTGTACCAACTGCTAAAGATATAGCAGTGAGTTGTGAAGCAGAAAATGTCAATTCATATTGAGAAGTCTGTACGTGCAAAGAAGATATTGTTGATGTAGGAGAGGTAACTGTAGATGTCGGCGGAGAATTTGGTATCGGTAGATGTGCAAGTGTGGAGGTCGCAGATGTAGAAAGTGTAGATGTCGGCATAGAAGTTTGAGAATTCACTTTGCATGTTACCCATAATAGTGGATGGCTATCACCAGGCAATTCCTTCTCAGGTTAATCCATCGTAGCTATGTCTAAATTGTCAAACGCAGAACAAGGAGCAAAGGCTGAAACCGGAATGACCAATGGGTTCCAGCCAGTTTCCTCAAAACCTGATACAATGTTCAATCTTTTGAAAGTATAGTCATATGCCAGTCAATACCTATGGAATCATTGTGTGTCCATTTTGTACCTGTTGGACTTTAGTGCGTGTTGTAAGACCTAAGTGAACGCTTTGTTTTGCCCCTAACAATTACAAGGGGTGGATTTTTCCCCTGCGACATTCACACCAGAAAGGACAGTAACACATTCCCTGCTGTTTCCTGTTCTTCCTGGTACCGTTCTTGTCTTAAATTAAGCAAGATTTTTAGAATGGCGATGCTCGAGGTTCAAGTTGCTCTCATCCATATTCCAGATGTTGGTTGGAGCAAGGCCACACGAATACTTTTTAAGGTCAACAAAATATCGACCATCTTTAAGGGGATTCAACATACTAGACCTGACAGTTGCAAGTTTCTCTGGCTTGCGCAATACAAGTTGTGGATGCCAACGTCCAAATACTGCAAGCCAATTCAGACCAGTAACTACACCTTTAAAGGTGTTTTTAAGATTAAGCTGTCTAGAGACTGTTGCGGCTCTTAGCAACATCTGTCGCCTGCTAATAATTCTTGCATTAGAGGCCATCTTATTTTTAACCTCTGCTGGTAGTTTTCCAGGTTTAGTGGTGACTGAGTATTTTTCGGACACTCGATCTGCTAGGATGGAACGTCGCACCTCAAATTCAGTGCTCGCCTCACGAATGGACTTCACACCAGATCGTACTGCCTCCAACGCCTTAACCATAGCGTCTGGGTTATATTGGGCATTTATGATTTTTTTCCCTTTTCTAGGCATCTAAATTCTATGTTAAGGTTATACTATATATCATATTTTCTCCTTAAAGAGCAAAAAATTACCTGCATGTGAAAGATAATTACGGAGAAGCTTTGTACCATTCTATTCGCCCGTCATTATAACTATATTTTGTACTATGTGTATACTAATGTTGGGTTGGATTTCAATTCATAAATAGGAATTGACATAGAGCCAGAATAGAATAACAACAGACATGGCATATATTTCACCCATATATGCTACCACTTAACAACATTAGCAACAATATTATTTATAGTTTCCCTTTCAAAATCAGGAACGAAGTTTATTAGCTTTTTTGGAAATAAAACTACTTTTGAAGAGGTTGTCTTCGTTAATTTCTTCGTCTACATACTGCTGTATAATTGGTCTTGCATATGCGTATTTATCTACGATCTTTTGTAGATCTTAAATATCGACCATCTTTAAGGGGATTCAACATCCTAGACCTGACAGTTGCAAGTTTCTCTATTAAAATACCATTCGTGCATGTACATGTCATCTATTTCTTTTTTTAAAGCAGTTCGGCATTCCAATGCTCCTTAATCTGTTTAGTTCAATAAGTATGCATGACATCATACTTCATGTTGTGCTAAAGCCAAAATGTGATGTAAATATGTAAGTGTTTGTTATTTGTATGCAAGCCTCCCCCCTTACCAAACCAGAAGAATTTTACAATAAAGATATTAACCTAAAAAGGCAGCTTTAAAAATTGCGTATTTAATTATGACTGATGTGTACTGTTACTGTAACATAACACTGGATGTTTATATAACGTTAAGGAATATGTGGATGTTTTACCAAATGTAGGGTTAAGTTTTATAAACAATTTTAGATATAACGGTTGTTTTATCGATCTTTTTTAATTGTCATCTATGTTGATTTATCCCACAACTCTTTACAATAATTTTTATTTGTATTTTTACATTTGATAGAAGACAACCTGTTGCTAATTTAATACAAATTGGAGTGACCGACATTCCCGTTATAATAATAAATGTCATAGAGGGTATATTCGGACAGTTGAAATGTGCATTTTTATTATTCTTTTTACAAAAACTCTGATAAAATTCAAAAGAAATCAACAATTAACAAGAATACAATTTACATTACGCACTGTACTTGGAAGATGGAATAATTTGGAAAATATCGGAACGTTGTACTGAAAGATTTGGTAAGCAAAGTTTTTGTAAAATGGCTCTCTGTCACATGATTTTCCACAAGAGTGATTTTGAAAAATTATAATTTTTGTACTTTTACTTTAATTTCTACACATGACGTCTAAGAAGCTACATTTGATTAGCTTACTTAAAAGATTTGAGAGGAATTTATTGGTTAAGAGGTTAATTAGCATTCTATTAAAAAAAAAACTGTCCGAATATCCCTATGTGTCCGAATGTGCCCCTATTTTTGTATAAATTCCATTCCTTCAAGAAAAATGTTCTTCAAAATTTAGATTATTCAATATTTATAAATTATTTTTTATAAAGATGTACAGTTATCAAGGCGGCCAAGTATTTCTAAAATTAAAAATAAAATAAAAAAATACGGGATATATACTGGGTAATTAAACATGTATATGGATGTATGTCTGCTTATTTTGGTAATCGAAAATATCCTTTGGATGTCTTTCCTGTAGCTTTCTCAGTAACATAAGCAACCAATTCTGTGCCACCGACATTGATCTTCAACGCCATTACATTTTTGTCTGACATTCCTTCTGTTAACTTGAAGTACAACGATCCAATACAACGACACCCTTCATCTGTAGTATATTCAGGATTTTTACTTAAAGTTTCGAAAAATTCAAAATCGACAGCTTTCTGATCTTTGTAGAGAGGAACATAGTCGTGTTCCGGAAGATATTCATTTTCACCCACTTTAACTGTTTGTCCTATTTCCACATGTTTATCAAATACATCTTTTATATAGCCATCTACTAAATTAGGTTTCAGTGATGGCGAATGAACACCCTCTTTGAACCGAATTCTGGTTTGTACTCCAAGGGTGAACCTGGAGACACGGCTTGTTATCATTTCTGGTTCAAACCCGAACAAAACTGCACCCTTTAAAACGGCCAAACTCGGCTCTTTTGGTACAACTATATCTAGATGTTTAAATTTATTCTTGATGGCTTCTGTCAAAACTGTAGACTCCGAATGGCCACCAACAATCAACAATGTTTTTACATCAGAAAGTTCTGCCTTTAGTAACAAGTTATTTAATTCCTGGGTAACATGTTCTATTGAATAATCAAAAAATGTTCTAAACAGATTGTTTCGGAGTCGCATTATATCCCTTTTAACTATAACCCTACCTTTAAAATTGGACTTTTTTATATGTTCAGTCAGTGAACTACCTTTTAACAATTTAAACTTTTCCATCCATTCTACTGGAATTCGTAATGTTGTCAATCCTTCTCCATTGCTAACGTCTTCTATTTTGAAGGTTGTTTTTGTATGCTCAAAAACATGGAGTAGGTCGAAATATGCAGAGGGGCTACTTTCCTTGACTGCGTTCACGACATCTTTGCCAAATATTTCTTCCAGGAATTTATAAAATTCGTTGTTAACTGTAATTCCTCCCCAATCTCCACCACATGCTTGGTGAATCTCTCTCAGCGTATTTTCCCCAGTTACCTCGTGCACAGCAATATCAGTTGTTCCACCTACATCACAAATACACGTGCAAATGTAAAAACAACAGAACACAACTGGTTTAATTGTCAAACTAAACGATCTACAGTGAACATGTGACGGAAAAATATCTTACATAATATAAATTCTGCATTAGACAGGACATTGCAGAGAAAAACTGGCTGTATGTGTGTGTGTGTTTTGTTTTAAATTTTTTCAGCGTCCTTAAAATCAAAGTATTAGAAATGCTTAATAAAATAATTTACGGGATAATTATTTAAGAAGATTAAATTATTTCTATGATATATACATTAAATAAAAATACGTGTAAATTTGGTTTCCAATAAACCTCCCTATCAAATTAAATCTATTTATAAACCATTTACCTCCTTGATCAAGAACGATGTACTTGGACCCAACATTCATTGTTGCTATTATTTTTCTTCCGTCGCCTTCTGTTTCAATTCCAACTGGTACCCTTCGGCAATGTAAAGAGGCTACTTCCGGTTCTAGAGCTAGTGACAATTGGTCGTGTGGTATTCCCGCCTTAAAACAATTATTTCTTTAAAAGAATGTGTTTATTGTAAAACGTGGTGTAGGCAGGTCCTGGCATTACAATAGCGTAAGCACTACATGCAGTATTTGAAATTATGAAAGACCCACTAAAAATTTCAGATGGCTCCTATAAATTGCAAGGTAAAAGCCACTAAAACGACTATTTTAATATGGAGTAGGCTTCGCCAAAATGCGAGCACATAAAATATATTCCTCTAGTCGTTCAATTTATATATTTTTGCACACCATTCTTTGTTTTACTTTGTTTGTTAGTTTTGCAAGTATCTACTACCATATTCCTCCTTTGTCAAAATGAAGTAACGAAGTCAAATAAATGTTAACAATTTTTTCATCTATTCATTAGGTTGGATAATGAACGTTAAGCGCATAATATATAGATTTAAGCAGAATGCGGTGATTTCCATACATAATTAAAAATATCTGTACATGTACTCTTACAATACAATCGGTGTTATAATTGGTATGTAGCAGTGTAACAACGTTGTTGTTACGATATAATGCGAATATTTTATATACGATACGATATACGACTGCAACTGGAACTGTTGCTGAACTGTCGAAGATGCCGAAACGACGACAGTGACTGACGCTAGTCACCTGCCTTGAAACTGATACTACTGGCGGAACTAACTCACAGACTGGTAGAGCGATGATCAACACAATACAGATTTTCAGAATGGAATTTATTTCTTTCGACTTCTTACTTATCGGATATTGTCAGTTTGGAAGCCTGACTCCGACTGAAGTCTAAACTTCAGTCGTTACATTATAAACAAAACGTGTAACATGACATAACAATACAACTGAGAAAAACATACAATTAAGGATTAAAGATTAACAATGGAAATAAAAGGATTAATGTCACCATGTATCTAACTTAACGAATTAACATTACGTAACAATAAAGTGACGGTAAAAAGATACAATTAGCGCTCAAAGAATATAACAATTCAATCTACAAAACTATATAATTAGTTTAACACAAGGTGATAATTGCAGAAAGGATTTATGTCACTAAAGATAAGAACTGATAAAACGGATTGTCTTTTGACACTGTATACAAGATTCTAATTTAACAGGTAAAATAATTATAAAAACAGATTAGTTCATTTGAACAATAAACATAATTTCTAGAAGGTTTTCTCACGCGTAGAACAGACACAGATAGGATTAAAAGATAAATGAATAATTTATAGTAACAAATTACATAACTATTTGCTAATTAATTAATTTGTGGTCTTCAAATATAAGAAATAATTAAATACAAAATATTGAAGATTCTTGGCGTTCACATGACCGAAATAATAAAAACACGAAATTAATAGAAACTCAAGTCCAAAAAGTCCAAATAGTAAATAATATATTTTATTGTCATTTTCCGCTGTCACAGATTCTCCCACGTCGAATTGAACGCGTCCCGCGTTCCGCAGTTGTATTTTTACATAACTATCTCCGTCGACCCCTAAAGGTGTTGAAACTTCTGTTAGTCGAATTGTTCGTATAGTTAAGATTTGGCGTTGTAAGATGCGATTTACATATTTCCGTTAGATTTGATAGAATGTCTCGTTGGCTCAAGATAAAATTTCCACTGTTGCGAAGTTCTTGATTTTCTGAATAAAGTCTTTGAATTTCACTTGATTTAGAATTATTTAACGATAGGAGAGCTGTATTAATGGCTTCCATTTTTTCTTTCTTTTTAACTAGCTCGCAAATCTTATCCTCATATTCTTTCAACCGTTTTGACACAATGTTAAGTTGTTCGGATTCTGCTTTGCTCTGCAATTCATGTAATTTGCCGATCAGAATTCTGTTTTCTTCCTCTACTTTTCGTAGTTGATTTGAGATTTTAGACGTGTTTTTCTCGAAGGTTTTAAGATTTGTATACACTGTTTTCAATTCCACTTTAACGGCGGTTGAATTATCGAAAAATTTTATGATAACAGAGTTCCTTACATTACTAAACGGCAATTCGCGTAAAGTGTTCTTTCTTTCATAATAGCTCGTCATCCTCTGCTTGTCTCTTTGTTGTTGTCTCTTGGATTTTATTCTTACGCTGGAAGATCCGGTAGAAACATTTGGTTGTCTTCGACTGTAGCACTGTCTTGCGAAATGTCCAAATTTTTCACAAGAAAAACACTGTTTGGCTTGCGCTGGACACATATGAAAACGATGATAGACTAGTCCACATTTTCCACATAATGGTGATTGCTGCATACGGTATTTCCATACACTCCATTGTGGCCGAAAATTGAATTCCATATCTGAACTGAATGTCTCCTGACTGTGAATTATGGGGAATAAATCGCTTGGTCCTGAGATACGCGCTATCGTGTGTCGCACTAAAAAGGCAACACGCCTCTGGTTAACTCCACCAAAATGTAGCAGTGTAACAACGTTGTTGTTACGATATAATGCGAATATTTTATATACGATACGATATACGACTGCAAATGGAACTGTTGCTGAACTGTCGAAGATGCCGAAACGACGACAGTGACTGACGCTAGTCACCTGCCTTGAAACTGATACTACTGGCGGAACTAACTCACAGACTGGTAGAGCGATGATCAACACAATACAGATTTTCAGAATGGAATTTATTTCTTTCGACTTCTTACTTATCGGATATTGTCAGTTTGGAAGCCTGACTCCGACTGAAGTCTAAACTTCAGTCGTTACATTATAAACAAAACGTGTAACATGACATAACAATACAACTGAGAAAAACATACAATTAAGGATTAAAGATTAACAATGGAAATAAAAGGATTAATGTCACCATGTATCTAACTTAACGAATTAACATTACGTAACAATAAAGTGACGGTAAAAAGATACAATTAGCGCTCAAAGAATATAACAATTCAATCTACAAAACTATATAATTAGTTTAACACAAGGTGATAATTGCAGAAAGGATTAATGTCACTAAAGATAAGAACTGATAAAACGGATTGTCTTTTGACACTGTATACAAGATTCTAATTTAACAGGTAAAATAATTATAAAAACAGATTAGTTCATTTGAACAATAAACATAATTTCTAGAAGGTTTTCTCACGCGTAGAACAGACACAGATAGGATTAAAAGATAAATGAATAATTTATAGTAACAAATTACATAACTATTTGCTAATTAATTAATTTGTGGTCTTCAAATATAAGAAATAATTAAATACAAAATATTGAAGATTCTTGGCGTTCACATGACCGAAATAATAAAAACACGAAATTAATAGAAACTCAAGTCCAAAAAGTCCAAATAGTAAATAATATATTTTATTGTCATTTTCCGCTGTCACAGGTACATAATAGAGTAATTATTTTAAAATATTTCTAGGTTGGTAATTACAGTTACACACAGTCACAGAATGGTTAATTAATAAAGCCCAATCCCATATAAGATATATATTTGGAAAGACAAATTTTGAAAATAACAAAAAAATCTGTATCCTTCATGTTGTTAGTGCACTTTTCTCCTTGTTAGTGCACTAACTAGTAGTTTGCGGTATTTCTACGGACCCGTAAAGGGTTTCCACATAAGGTTTCCACAAGCATATAATAATCCCGTAAAGGGTCCGTAGAAATACCGCAAACTACTAGTTAGTGCACTAACAAGGAGAAAAGTGCACTAACAACATGAAGGATAACAGTAATTACAACAAACAACACATAATATCAAAGAGTAATGCATAAATATAGTTTATACCAAGTTTGGTTTTTTTTAATTTTGTAGTTTTAGAGATATTTGCATTTTTATAGGCACGTGCCGATTTTTGTATTGTTAATTACCGGCTCACCTGTGTAATGTGTTCACTCAATCGAAGATAATTGCATAATTGTATCGAGATTATTATATGCTTGTGGAAACCTTATGTGAACGTAATTAAAGCAGAATATATACTAATTTATGATTTATATCATTTTATTAATAATAACAAACCAGATGGAAACATAAATTAAATAATATAATGTTACCACCTACATTTAGAGAAAATATATATATATATTTACACAAGTAGCAATTTGTACGTCAGATTATATATCTGGACAGAGTCCTCGCGTCTTTTGTCTTTGGTCGTTGTTTTGTCCCGGCTTACGTGCCAAACGTCTTGCATGGGTATAATTAATCGGCCATCTGACGATTCTATTAACTTGATGTCAAAATTTAAGTCTTTATGAAATCTGAGGAAAAGTTTGTCTTTTTCGTCGTCGGGCTTTCCGGTCTATGTGTTGTACGTCACGTAATGTCTTTTAAAATTTTCTTCAAGTTCGTAATTCCCTTGTCCATATAATGCCCGTCTCATTTCAACAAAAGGAAGGCGAACGACGTCATAAATACTGTTGATAAGGTCCGGAAGTGCTTGTGGTTTCCAATCTGTCGCAAGTTTGAATCGATGGTTCATGCTTTCGCAATTATTATTCGTCCAAAGTCTGTATGGATGAAAGCGCCGGGATAGTATATTGACGTAATTTAAAAGTTTTATTAAAGTAGTCAGCAAAAAGCGGAAACTCATTGCACAAAAGAAGGAACTTAGCGTATAAGTCTGTCGAATCGCTTGCCATGACGTTACGCATGAAATTGGTGATACCTAACGTTACAGAAAATTGTCGTCAAAATGCCAGTTTGCGACGACGTTTTTGTCGCTTGATGTGTGTTCGGGATTTTTTTTTTATTGTTTTGTTGTTTTTGTTTTTGTGTTTTTGTTTGTTTGTTTGTTTTTTTTTTAATTTATTGCTTTTTTTGTATTCTAACATTTTTTTTAATTTAGAGCGCTTTTGGCGAGTCTTGGTCTCTAATTTAAATTCGTGGAAGTTTTTTTTCTTTTCTTTTAGAAACCATTTTCGGAATTTGAGCGCCTTTGATGAGTCATCTTCGATTCATAATCGTGAAATTTTAAAGTTGTTTATTTTTTCAGTGTGTGTGTGTGTGTGCATTTTTTTTTAGAGGGGAATGGGATTTGCTTCATTTATAAAAAAAAGAAAAAAGAATGATACACAAGTTTTAAAAATTAATTTCATTTAAACATTCTAAAACATTAAGACATCTTTCCTCTGTGATGCTTATTACATTGTTTGAAGCTAATTCAGAACAAATGTAAATAATTGAAGCAGCGGGCACGATCGCTTTTCTTTTAAGTAAGCGGTATTTAAATTGTGTGTTTGACTTTTCATAGTATAATCCACGAAAAACTTGTGTTCCTGCAGAGAATGAAGCGCCCCAACTATCTGTCGTATCAACTTGTAGAATTTCCAAACCTTTTTCTACTCTTAGTAAATAGTATTCCTCATTTGCATCGTCGGTGAACAGCGCAACCACTTGGCCAGCCGATACTAATTCTTGCAAAGAATTTTGTTCATTTTCTTCGTCTTCGTGTTGTTCGTTAATGTTCTCTTCACTCATTTTCCATTCCGTATAACCACCGGTTTTTTTTTACGTTGCAGCACTGGTCATACATATGATAATTGCAGTTCAAGCAATAACAAGACAGTTCACTCATTGTTATTAAACCTCTGTTTGTCTGTCGGCCTGACCTTACTTGGTGAACTGATCGAATACTTGGGACCGGCTTAAAAGACAAGTTATCGTTTCGCGGTATTGTTTCTGCATATTTAAATATTCTTCTTTTGCAGAATGATCTAGGTTCCGTAAGGTTTGCGCTAGCAAAATCATAAAGATCTTTTGCTGATCTAATTTGAGCCTGTCCTCGTAAGATTGCATTATCGGCCTGTCTTTTTATAATCCCCCCGGCAGCATCTTGTGGCCCTGCAATTAAAACACAATAAGGGTATTAGTATGGAAAAGTATAATATACAGAAGCTATATAAAAGTTCTTTATTATACTTCATGCAAAAATGCACGGTAGTTTTAATGGCTACAAGGCTATGTTAATTCAGTTGATTTTTATTAGCCCTCAATCATCAGCATGTGTTTTCGCAATGGGTGTTCAAAATGCAAAAATTAACACCTGATCCGGAATTCGCGACTGTCACCGAATTGTTCCGGATAAGCTCAGAAGCAGCATTTATTGTCAAGAATTAATTTAACAACCAATATATTGGTAAAAGATTTATCAATTTTATTATTTATAAAAAAAAAAATCCAAGCATAATAAAAATCATTCCGCCCTTTTTGATTGGGCTATTATGAAGATTATCCTCGAAAAAATTTAGCACCCTCGACCACGTCTCGGGTGCATATTTTTTCTCTCTTCTGATAATCTACAATATATACACCTTTATCTTAGGGCAGTATGTTTTTGATTTTAATTCAAACCATAAAACCAAAACAATAATATACTAGTATGAAATACGTGTTCAAATATACAGAAAATAAATGAATAATAAATAACTACAAAAATGCGATACAACTCTTTCTTTAAGTTCATTGCTTTTGTTTAAAAATGTTAGTTCAAACCAACACATACGAAGAAAATTATATAATTAATTCTAAATTCAACAAGTGTAGTTTTTCTCTAGACATTTCATGTAACAGTACTGCAAAAAAAAATAATAAATAAAAGATACAAGTTCTAAAATATTAAAAAAAAACAAAAAAATGTGTCAAACAGACACAGTGCCCCGCCTTTATATTTGGGATGGACGGACGGACGAACGGACGAACAGACCCGAACACTATTTGTCCCTCTACTTTCGCAGGCGGGGAATAAAAAGAATATGTTCTACAATTGTTCGAACAATATTAATATTCCTAACAATGAAAATGCAAGTTAGCACTATACAACTAAATCAAACAGACTATTCTCTAATTTTATTTTCGTCTATAACTTGAAACGCAACGTCTTGAACGTTTGGAACGGTCGTTTGTGACTTTGTGATATAAGTTTGGACTTGCGTTTTTGTATGACATTTTCGCAAACCTTGACGCATTTTTAAAACTAGAGTGTCAAAATGCGCAAATCAATTTGTATTTTTATTTTTAGTTATCAGACAAAAAATTTTTCACAATCAAATAAACAATTTCTGTATTTGTTTGACGGAATCGTATCAGAAGAAGTTCTTAAAATGTATTTGTGACACATACTTGGACATAAAAAAATATGCGTCCAAAATAAACTGTTGTGAAAACCAAAGAAAAACAAAATATGGCGAAAAAGCCAAGTAATTGTACTATATATTGATACTAATATTGATTGACTTACCGGTAAACTGATCTTAGTACAAAAGGCCGAAAAATGAAATACAACGTTCCTCGTCCTACGGGACACTTTGAGCGGTTCTGTTCTCACTTCGATAGCTATGTTGTTTGTACCCGTTTTGTTTAAATATTTTGACGTCACAATGCAACGGCATCGGACGTTGCACTGCCTGAAAATGGTGACTTTTGGTGAAAAAAACACAAATTTACGGAACAATTTCCATTAGATCCGACAATATTTTGTAACGCGGGACGCATGAAAAATGGCGTTATTTTTAAATATTAGTCGATTCTACTGTTTTACACTTATAATTTAGATATAATACAACATTATATAATGAATCGGTGTATATTTTTCTTTATTTTGATATATGATTTATAGGTTTTTAGTGTACAACAATGAAAAGGTGACCTGTTTTTGTGGTTAGTAGAATGCATTTTCTTGGGTGTCACCAATTTCATGCGTAACGTCCATGGAAATGCCATCGTCACCAAAAAGTCTTGACATTACTGCAGTGCGTTGTTCTTTGGTCATCGGCAACTTATTTTTTACATAATCCGTCACATTGTCTTTTATATGTTTGGTGCATTATAGTCTTGTTGCGTTTGGAAAAACATTGTCAATAGCTTTAGTTAAACCGCCCTCGTCGTCACTACCAATACGAATATCAACACATTTAACGTCTGTCTGTTAAATGTCTGCGGGCTTTGACATGAGAAAAAAATGAATGATGTCTTTCTAGACATCTATTGTAGTCGTAACCTGAACGGACGCCACATTTTCTATTTATTTACTTAGATGAACTACCGCTTGTTCAAGAATGACAATAGATACGACTTTAATTTATATTTATATATATTTCAAGTCACACAGATTTTCTTGTGATTTTCTCATAATAACTCAATGTTTTCGGTGCTTTGAATTTTATTTAGCTATTTCAACACGAACATTTCACTAAATTAGTAAAAACAACATAATTTTTATTCTTTTGAAAATTGTTGTCACCACGCTTAAAGTGTCTATATTTGTTTATCAATTATCTAAAATTAGTTAGGATCAAACATCAATGTTGTTTATAAGTCTTAGTTTATGTGTTAATTGCTCATTTAAGATATATTATAATGACCATATTATTGTTTTAATAAAATACATGTTTCATTAATCAGAACTTTATATTATGTAGTTAGTGTTGTGTTTTATCGATCCTCATTACACAGGTGACGCGGTAATTAACAATACAAAAATCGGCGATAAAAATGCAAATATCTCTAAAACTACAAAATATAAAAAAACCAAACTTGGTATAAACTATATTTATGCATTACTCTTTGATATTATGTGTTGTTTGTTGTAATTACTGTTATCCTTCATGTTGTTAGTGCACTTTTCTCCTTGTTGGTGCACTAACTAGTAGTTTGCGGTATTTCTACACACCACCGTCCATTTACTACATTCATGTTCATGGTTGTACATGTAATATATTAAACTCTAACTCTGCAAAATACTTCGATCAAATCTCAATCACTTTAATAACAGATATGCATATTTGAAGATAAAGCTTTACTACCTTAATTTTGTCATTCTTAATCCTTTACAACGATAAGATGGTGCTAAAGGATGCTATTTTTTCATGTAAACTATATAGCATAGAACCAAAGGATTTCACTAAATTCAAATTTATTTATTAACCTGTGAAAACATTTAACCTTCATGTATATTAAAGCAAGATTAACAGTATAATGAACACATGTTTGATTAGCAAAGAATTTTCAAATTTTAAATGAACATTATAAACCAGTGTCTTTACAAGACTAATGAAAAGTAATATTATTTCTAAACGCTGTTATTTGCCTTCATATGTTACAAGTATATCATATGCATAATAAAAACTAAATTTACTTACGAATTTGGGATTGGGGAAAATTGCGTGTAATCGATCATGGATAAATTTATACTAGAAGTTTTATAATGTAACTTATTTTAAAAGTTTTTTTTTCTAACCCCCCCCCCCCCCACACACACACACACAAACACCAAGTGGTTTCTTAATTTTGTCTAGGGCAGGAATTCAGAATGTAGCGACCAAAATTTTGTTTGGTTTATTTGGTTTTTGATTAGAATGTTCTACGGAGAAATAACATTTTAGTAAGGATTCAGTTTGATTTTTTATGTTGGCGAAAATAATGTACAATTCATTTCTAATGTTTCACAATTTTGTCATTATGGATGATTTCCAGTTACAGTTAAATGTTTTATGTTGGAGGAAATATTTTTCAATTAAGGAGATAACTGTATTTTATTTGAAGATTTGCCGGCATCAATTGGTGATTTGATGGTCGGAAATTGAGTTTACTGGCGACGCGTAAGCGGAGCCATTAAACGGATATTTCCAACCATCAAATCACCAATTGATGCCGGTAAATCTTCAAATACATTACGGTTATCTCCATTCTAATGCTACGCCATAAAAACTAAATTAACTAAATAAAATGGGAATTTTTTATTTACCGGAAATAACGTCTGCGCCTCCATCAATCGTGGAATTGCCATGAAATTTTTAACATTGTCCAATTAGAATTGACGTTACATGTACATCAAGAATTGCATTATAATTGTCAGGGGCGGATACAGGATTTTCGAAAAGGGGGGGGGGCGTAAAAAGGGGATATCGGAAAAGGAAGGCCACGAACAAGGTTTTTATAGTGTTCATTAACCAATATTTGGTACAGTATATACAACTGAGATATCATAATAAACGAATTAGTACCGTTAATGCATTAATTTATGGCGAGGACGAGCGGGGATTACAAGTTTGCCTTTGGCGCTGGTTGTTACCCTCCCTGTTCCCTTTTTTATCTTTTTTAAGGAGGGGGCGTACGCCCCTACGCCCCCACCCTGGATCCGCCACTGATTGTGGATATTTGTGAATGTTAGTTATAGGTTTTTTTGTTTGTTTGTTGATAAGCGTGTTTTTAAATAATGTATACAATTTTTTAGATTATGAATTGAAAAAGGGACAGGTCGCTGTGTACTGTTACTGGTGATGATCATGATTGTGTACATTAAGAGTTATTATACAAACTGATGTATTATTTTTAAAATCGCATGGGTAAATGACGTTTTCATAATTGACGTTACGGCCGAGCACCCTCTGAATTCTAGTGAGCATTATTCTGGTACCCTGACGATGATATCCTCTTAAGCCTAAGCGAACTTCGGATATAACGTCAGGTCAGGAGCATTGGATTTCAACGGTGACAGCGTTGAAATCAATCGGAACATCTCTCGGCCATATCCGTCATGGGTCGGGAAAGTAACTTTCAGACCATATGCGGAAATAACCGAGGTGATCCGATTGCGTTGAAATTTGACGTTCGGGTATTCTCTATACTTACCATTTTGCAATATAGATAAATTCAAGTAGACAGGAGTTATTATGACGTCATACTCTTTTTGATGTTCAATGTTTACATTTCCCAGCAATCGGAACATCTCTCGGCCATTTCCGTCAAGGGTCGAGAAAGTGACCTCGGAGGTAAGTGATCTCCTTTTTGAACTATTTTCAGTGATTTTAAAGAATTTGTGACGTCACAAGTTCGTTTGTGACGTTTCAGTTCATTCATTTGATTGGCTTGTCATTGACGTTTAGTTGATTGTTACTGATGATGTCAGATTGTAGACAAATACTTATCCATTTAAACATTGTCAAAGAAGGAATTTTTTGGCAGTGTTAGCGAATTTAAGTTTAAAATATACAATCTTGTATTAGATTTTAGTTCTGCTTCGATAAAGATCTGTATAGTTGAATAGTAAAAGGATAATCTATTTCATCGCACCAAAATAATGTTGTTTTGTAAACAGGCTAACCGCATCACATTTGGACCGATTTTTGGTCCATATCCATACACTTACCTCCGAGATTACTTTCCGACCGTAGGCGGAAATAACCGAGGTGATCCGATTGATTTCCCAGCTGAGTTTACATTAGATTTTTACAAACGTAAAGTTAAAAGTAATTTATATTAAAATATTGACGTTTGCATGTGATATTAAATGGCGTCGTATTATCAACCAATGAAAATGTTTATATTGGAGGTCCTGACCTGGTGTTATATATTTGAAAGTCGAAGTGCCGTTTGCGTACATGAAAAATATTGCACCAGAAGACCAGTAGCCATATTCTCAAAAAATCGTAAATTTACACTTACGTGTAAAGATAAGATGGTCGTAACTTTGCTTTTACGTCTACGATTGTCCGTATTCTCGAAAGTAATCGCAGTTTTACACGTAAAATAGCAATCGTAAATCTTACGTTTAGCACGTAGCGTCATCACGCATGCTCAGTTACTTCTTTCACTTTGATGTGAACATCGTCTGCTCCAAAATGAATGTGGAAAACAAAAAGAACAGAAAGCCAAATTTTAGTGATGATAAAATGAATGTACTCGTTGAATGTGTCGAGGATAACTGTTGTTTCTATATTTTAATATTATTGGTCTTTGTAAAAGTCATTACCTTTCTATAAACAAATTTTTAAACAAACCCGTATGGAAGATGGAACATATTTTGAACGTTTCGTTGGTCTTTCCATTTCCCCGCCAACTAAATCTATGAGGCTGAGAATAGAAGGCCTTGGAAATCTATACCGTGCTACTAGTTGCTTATCAGTGAAAATGTCTAGAGCATTTGTTCTATCCCTTAAAATCCTGTCTCTCCCGAGAGATCTTCTCTTTGCAAAATTACGATTGCGGACATTTTTTAGAACGCTCAAGAGCAGACGTAACTTTACGAGCGATTTTACGCGTAACTTACGACTACGAATCTTTGAGAATATTAAAACAGACCTAAACTTACGCTATGTTTAAAAATTGCGTCTTGAGAATATGGCTGCAGGTTATAGTGATCATATGACGTCTTTCTATATAATGGTGACGTCACATACATTTTTTTTTCAAATAGAACGTTGATTTTTAAAATAAAATAAAATTGTCTTACATTTTTGCAATCGGATCACCTCGGTTATTTCCGCCTATGGTCGGAAAGTAATCTCGGAGGTAAGTGTATGGATATGGACCAAAAATCGGTCCAAATGTAATACGGTTGGCCTGTTTACACAACAACATTATTTTAGTGCGATAAAATAGATTATCCTTTAATTATTCAACTATACAGATCTTTATCGAAGCAGAACTGAAAATCTAATACAAGATTGTATTTTTTAAACTTAAATTCGCTAAAACTGCCAAAAAAATCCTTCTTCGACAACGTTTAAGTGGATAAGTAATTGTTTACAATCTGACGTCATCAGTAACAATCAACAAAACGTCAATGACAAGCCAATCAAGTGAATGAACTGAAACGTCACAAACGAACTTGTGACGTCACAAATTCTTTGAAATCACTGAAAATAGTTCAAAATGGAGATCACTTACCTCCGAGGTCACTTTCTCGACCCTTGACGGAAATGGCCGAGAGATGTTCCGATTGACATTTTTGTTGTAATTTAAAACAAAACTTTTATATTTTTATCGATGTTCAATTTATTTTTAAGTCTACCTTTAAAATTCGTTTTAGTGCTTTTCTCCATTCACTTTGTGACAGTTTTTTTGACGGTACTAACTTCTGGAGGAAAAAAATCAATATCAGCATTAGATCGGTTCCCATCCATCAAATCTCATCTCAATCTGAAACGCTGTATTTTAAATTGACAATATGTGTGACGTCAGCAACACATTTAAGAAAGACGTCACGTCGTAAATGGAATGCATAGGCATTGTTTTGTTTTTTCTGAAGTAATGCCATGAACAATGTGCGATGCTCGCTTTTAGGGTGCGCCTATACTCATATTACCTTTTTAGCCGAATCTCTCATAAACTGTTTCGCCTTCATATCCCATATCGCTGGAACAGTAATGACCCACTGTACATGTTTTTCTGTAAACCATGTATTACTGCTGTTTGTAAGACCTCCTAACAACTGCTCTTTGAAGAAATTTATTACTGCGGCAAAAACTTCAACTGCTTTCATCTTTTTTCTCCTTTTCTTGTTTTCAATATTTAAGGATTCTTCAAGGTACGTTTCTGTGGTAAGGTCCTAAAATAGCAACGGTGTTGATACCCTAAATTATGCATCTTAAATAATTTTTTTGGTTTCGTAAAATGGAAAATTATTAAAATAAATGAAACTGACTTATTTTCTTCTTTTCTTCAAGTAAGTTCGACTATAGATCAACTCAAATTAAAACTTAAGACATACAATAAAAATGATCTATGTAATAGAAATTACCTAATTTGTATTTTCACTTCAGTAGGGACGTATTAAAGATGCAGGAGCACCTTATAAACATACTTTTAGCACGACAATGATGACACAAAGAAATGATAATATGTACAGCCAACAAATAAGAAGGGTTTTTCTGCCATGATAGGATCGGCATACAATAAAGTTTTCAAACCTTAAGGTGAAAATTGATATACACCTTTCATTATTATAGCCCTCTTTGAAAATCGGCGGGTATATATAGTAATGGTGCTTTTGTATTTATGCATACATCTGAGAATATGATTTTTCAAAATTTGAATTATGAAATGGCACTTAATGGCAAGTTAAAAAAAAAATAATTGTCATTGTTTCTGATTATTGACACCTTTAATATTTTTGTATTTCCATCTGATTTATGAGTCACATAATGATTGTTTGTTTGTTTATTTACTGTTTAACGCAACTTTCAGCAATTTTTCAGCTATTTCATGGCGTCCAGTTTTTATTGGAGAGGAAGCTGGTGTACCCGGAGAGTATCCCCCACCTTCGGTAGGAAAACTGGCAATCCTTGACAATTAAGATTGGAGTCGAGTACACCTGCCCGCAGTGAGACTCGAACCCGAAACCTCAGTGTCGACAGACCACGTGATCAATAGTAGACGAACTACCTTATCCACTTGGCCAACGAGTCCCCGGTCACATAATGAGACATTATGAAATGATATAAATGTGTATGTATTACTGAATATGATTATGTAATACAGAGTCCATTTCCATAAAAGTAATTGTATCATCTGTATCCCCTGAAAATTGGTTTAGGGACTATTTCATATTTAACAAAGTGCACGACAGGAACTTCCTTCTTACATCCGCCAGTAAAGTTGGTTAAACGAGCACATTGTTTTAATGTGTTGATTCTATTTTATATCTTTTGCTCAAAATATAAATTTGATGTACATGAAAACATCATAGCCAATGTTTTTATACCACAACGTATTAGTTTTATTTGTAAAGTATGTTTAACAAACTGATGCCTCGTTACTAAGCATTGCTTTTATTGTTTTTTAGTAATGAAGGATAAGTTTGCGCTAGGTCTTCATTAAAACATCACCAGGCAAAAAACTGTTTGTTTATGTCTGAAGAAAACAAGTCATTGCGGCATCGTCTCTGAAGTGGTTGATTAATTTTAATTCAAAGAAAACTAAGGCGTTGGTTATTGACACTTTAACGGAAGATTTATATTTAGTATTTCAGAATCAGGAAATTGAAATTGTTTTGTGACATAAATACTTAGGCATTACTTTTGACCCGGATGGAAAGTTTTTAATACTAATGGAAAACATTATGCAATCTGTTGGTAAGAAAATATTATGTTATTAGTAGAATGTTTTTATCTCAATTTTATCTCACTTTTATGTCCTTATGGAATATGGTATTGCTAGTAGGGAGTCCGTTTATATTTGGTTGGGAACTGTTATAGGACAGGGGGCGTAACCAAAATTGCCCACAATACTTATGTAATCTGATGCCACCCTTACAAATCAGGTTTCATCATACAACTTGCGCAACAGTGATAATTATGTTATACCCGACATTAGATTTAACAGAACTGAACATTATTTTTTCTATGCAACAGCTAAAGATTGGAATCAATTAAACATAGAAGCAAGACATGCCAAAAATATAAATATTTGTAAAAGAATGACTAAAAAAAAATTGTCAAAACCACCCGATTACTTTTTTTATTTCGGTGAAATGAATTTAAAAATAATTTATACCAGGCTCAGACATATGTGTAGTTCATTAAGTGTAGATTTATTTTCAATAAACATATTCCCTTCTCCTTCCTTGAGGTCATTCGTACGAAAATTGCATTATGCACCTTGTACAGTGTACGGTTTTAAAATAATGATTTCAATTCTACTGGCTAGTGAGGGAAGACTTACAGCTCACAAAAAACATATATAGACGTATATATAAATATTTGATATTAACCCTTTATCTAAAATTAAGAATGTATTTAGTCAAAATCTGAAAAAATATCGATTGATACAACCTGTGTGATAAAAAACCTAGTATCATCTATATATGTGATACAAGATGTACTTTTGTCGGAACTACTTCTTGAATGATATAACCAATGATTCGTTGAATGCCTTTCATTCTATGAATGAAATATGACGTCATAATGCGTGTGACGTTAGGGGGCTATATTTTATAAACAAATGCTTCGTTGAATGTTTAATTTTAAATTGTAAACATTCAGTTTTATTTGACCCTTTTTATACTTCTTAATTTTAGATAAACTTATTACATACATTTAAATGTAGGTACAACTACCTGTATCACGTCTCGACAGTTGCATACATTCCGCATCACAACTCGACGCTGCGCGTTTCGTAGTGATACGAATGTACACAACTGTCTCGACGTGATACAAGTAGTTGTACCTACACATAATGTATGTAATGTGTATTTATGTATTTCTGATGTTTCAGAATTCGCTGGATAGATATATTATATGGTTGTCACAATACTTAGACGTGTCTAAAGGAAGCTACCAACCAATACACTTACTAAGTATCGGATCGCCAACATGACGATACAGCATAAACAAACAAATAATATATAAGTCTAGAGAATTATGCAACGATACAAATATAAAGATGTTTCTACTATAAAATAATTATATTAATAAATATGACAAAATTTTCGACCAACTGATGGCCTTCTTCAGTGTCAATATCAATCTATAATAAACGATAAAATTTGGATGTTGGTACATCAGCATCCGGTAGTGATGTGATCGGATCTGATTTTATTGATCTTGAACTTTCTCGAATCACATCTATCAGTCATTTTACATAAGGGAGTACTGTACAGTTGTATAAACCATCTTATCTTTAACTTCTTGATATTCATGAATTTATTATTTATAATTTGAATGATATTTATTGTTTTTTTGTTTATTCCATTGGGGTGTACAGAGCAGAGCTCTTTGATCCAGAATCTCTCTCGGGCCTCCCGTTCAGAGTCTCGCCACTTGCAGTTTTGCTCGATAATTAGGATTTTTATGTGATCAAAATCCTTTGGAGTGTGGTCGGGCAATCTGAAGTGTTGGCTTTCGGGCAGAAACTGTTTCTTAGTTAGGTCACTTCTGTGACCATTCAGTCGATTGTGGAATGGCTGTTTGGACTCGCCGACATATTGTAAGCCACAGATGGGGCACTCAAGAATGTAAATGACATTCGAGCTTTTGCAGTTAACAGTAGTGAATATTTTGTACTGTTTACCTGTGACTTTGCTGTTAAATGTAGACAAGGGTTCCATATGTTTGCAACATTTGCAGCGTTTGTCACCACAAGACTGACTTCTGCCAGCGGCAGTGCTGGGCTTTGCAATCTCTGCTCGTACCAATAAGTTGCGGAGACTGTTGGGTTGTTTAAACGCAACCATGGGGGGCTCTGGAAAGATTCTTGACAATCTGGGATTTTTTTCAATCGATTTCCAATGTTCACGAATGGGGCTAATTGTGTTTTTCAAACAAGGGTGGTAAGTTAGTACGCAGGGAACTCTATTGCATTTGTGTTTTTCTTTATATTGAAGAAGGGTACACCTCGATGTCTGCTGTGCTTTTTGGAAATTCTTTTTGATGTTATTATTCCTGTACCCCCTTCTTCTAAGGTGTCCTTTTAATTTCCCTAGTCTCCTTTTAAACGAATCATCGGTGGAACAGATTCGTCGGAGTCTAAGAGCTTGATTATAAGGAATGCTCTTTGTCACATGAGGAGGATGACAGCTACTAGGTAAAAGGTATTGGTTGGTGTCTGTTGGTTTGGAAAACAGGTCAGTGGACAACTCGCCATTTGCGGATAAGGAGCTGGAAGTATCGAGGAAAGATATACTAGATTTTGAGATTTCATAAGTAAATTTGATAGAGGGATGGATGTTATTGGCACGTGTGATAAAGTTTTGTAATCCCTCATCAGTATGTATCCACTTCATATCAACATCATCAATAAACCTGTACCAAGAAAGTGGTTTTTTGAATAGACGGATTGGAGAAGTTCTTTTTCTAATTTACCCATAAATATGTTGGCATATGATGGAGCCATTTTAGTTCCCATAGCTGTTCCATTTATTTGCAAGAAATGGTCTCCATTAAAAGGGAAGTTGTTCTTTTTTAGCACCAATGATTGCGACTAAACATTCAGTCGGAGGATCTTTGACTGAACGACTTTCCCAGACCTCTCTGCATGCTTCTATGCCATCAGCATGAGGAATGTTAGTATAGAGAGAGGTGACATCCATAGTGACCAGAGTGGTACCCGGTGGAAGGGGATTCAGGGCTGACATCTTTTGTAGATGGTCAGTGGTGTCCTTCACAAATGTCTACATTTAACAGCAAAGTCACAGGTAAACAGTACAAAATATTCACTACTGTTAACTGCAAAAGCTCGAATGTCATTTACATTCTTGAGTGCCCCATCTGTGGCTTACAATATGTCGGCGAGTCCAAACAGCCATTCCACAAACGACTGAATGGTCACAGAAGTGACCTAACTAAGAAACAGTTTCTGCCCGTAAGCCAACACTTCAGACTGCCCGACCACACTCCAAAGGATTTTGATCACATAAAAATCCTAATTATCGAGCAAAACTACAAGTGGCGAGACTCTGAACGGGAGGCCCGAGAGAGATTCTGGATCAAAGAGCTCTGCTCTGTACACCCCAATGGAATAAACAAAAAACAATAAATATCATTCAAATTATAAATAATAAATTCATGAATATCAAGAAGTTAAAGATAAGATGGTTTATACAACTGTACAGTACTCCCTTATGTAAAATGACTGATAGATGTGATTCGAGAAAGTTCAAGATCAATAAAATCAGATCCGATCACATCACTACCGGATGCTGATGTACCAACATCCAAATTTTAGCGTTTATTATAGATTGATATTGACACTGAAGAAGGCCATCAGTTGGTCGAATATTAAGCCCAACACTGTTTAAATTAGATTTTTAACACTGTCAAATTTTTGCTTTCCCTCAGCGGGATTCGAACTCACACCGTTGTGACACTGTGGCACCAATTCGCCTGCACTATGTCCAGCGGTCTTGACCCCTCGGCCAAATCCGCTATATAAAAATATAGCTTCATTAACCGGGGTGAATCGTAGACATAGACATAGTACATGTGTACTAGCGTGTGACGATGGAATTTTCGTAACCAATACGTATTAATCTGACAGTAATCTAATTCAGCATTTTTGTATATATTATATAGGATGACAAAGTTACTCGTCATACAGTCACAGTAAGTAAATTATATACAAACGTCTAAGCATTGTGACAACCATATAATATATCTATCCAGCGGATTTCTGAAACATCGGAAATACAGGGTTAATATCAAATATTTATATATACGTCTACAAATTAAGCCCAACACTGTTTAAATTAGCTTTTTAACACTGTCAAATTTTTGCTTTCCCTCAGCGGGATTCGAACTCACACCGTTGTGACACTGTGGCACCAATTCGCCTGCAATATATATATTCACTTCCAGTCAAAACTACACTAAACAAAGAAATCGCTATCATCTTCCCACTGGACCCCATAGCAGCCAGAATCTTCTCTGATCGTTTCGTAATCTGAACTGTATTATTTTTACTTCCATTTAATTCCCTTTTACCTTGTATTGTTTCATTTTCATGTTGTGTTTTTTCCTATGTGTATAAGTGTTGTTATTTAGCATTTCATTGTAAACTGTGGATATGTTGCAATAAATTAAAACAAATATACATACTCATATTCATTTAATACTATCCGCTTTATAAAAAAACACTTAAGAACAAAAAAGCAAGTCTTGTCTAAGACATATAATGGATTTTTACTTGTCAATACTTGATAATATGTGACTTTGTTTAAATTGTGACGCGAGCTTTGTCCAATTTATTTCGCAAAAAAAAAAAGACGGAAATGTACTATACAAATACCTTTTCCTTGTACAGCATCATCTTAAAATGTTCAAAATAGTACCATTTTGTTAGGTCTACTTTTTCACGGCTTTCGTTGTAATACTTTATTGCATCGTACCCAAAACTATGAAACTTCTTATCAGGGTCAAATAGGACACAGGTTGGTGCTTTGGCTTTTACAAATGTCTCTCCAATCCACTGGTTACAATGAATAATAGGATTAGCAGGGTTCTTCCGGTAATCTACGTGCTTGCAGTAAGCATACCCAGAGTAGGTTGTCCCAAAATCTATCGCAACAACGATTGACCTGTTGTGTTCAATAAGCTGGAAAAAAACAAATATAAGCTTAGGCTTTGAGTTTGAAATACAAAATGGTTTAAAAGTAAATGTTACACTTGCTGTTCATTTTTGAATATTAGGCACAATAGTTAGTTAAGCTGACGCCTATCAAACGTGAAATTACATTTAGCTGTTGAACAGTTACTTGTGTGTTTTTATTTACTTTAAAACAATATAAACTCCAATTATTTATTTAACCATTAAAAAATAATAGGTTTTTATTGGGTTTTTTTGTTAGAAAGGTGTTAACGACATTTTCAGCTGTATCATAGTTTTTTATTCGGCGTGGAAGCCTGCGTTCCCGATGAAACACCCCCGACCTGCGCAATCCGTGTCAACTAGTCGAGCACTTCCTGCCTGCAGTGCGACTCGAACCCGAAATCTCAGTGTTGACAGACCACTGTTGGTTCGATATATAAATGTCACTGTATTAATGACGAGATGTGACTTATACAACGAATTCTTGTTAAAGCGGGCCAGAATTAATCTAGCAACTCGTAAGGATTGAGTGTTGGACATTTGTTCAGCTATCCTTATTTAATGTAGCACTTGTGCCCGTCTTCTTGCTTTAGATACTGATTTCAATTTGTTTCTTAAAGTTATCAACTATAAACAGAACTTAATGTCATAAATATACACGATTCATGGTATATACTTACTTTATCATCCTGCATTCTCGCAGCTATTTCGAATCATCACTCCATAACATCATCATGTAAAGGACATCAACTGAAAATTGCTTAAAAACACTCGAAGTTTTATAGGTATATAAATAAAGTAACAGTTGGTCTAATAATATACTGAAGTTATTCAAAAGATTTCGGAAAGGTTTGGCACAATTGCTATTAATATTATTTGTATATTTTCAATGGTTTGGAAGAAAAACACTTGTCTAGTACTGTAATAAATGCTTGATAATATTTTATGATATCATATAATGTTCAAAATTTGGACCATATTTACTAGTTCGTGAAAAATACAAGCAGAGGCACTTAGGGAACTGACATCAAAATAATATATAAACTGCAAAAGTTGCAATTAAAAAAAATTTATCTCATGTTATATGAAAAACACCTGCTTTAAATAAAACAGCTCAAATTATAGCTGGTTCTTGCAAACAGATTAAATAGGATCAGGCAATTCAAGGACTTTCTATTTTTGCAATGACGTCCATCTTGGCTTTCGGATATAATTTTGATAAGAAATCCTCTAATGCACATCCACAACAAGTTTGGCAAAAATTGACATAATAAACTGTATGGTTTTAATATTTTTTTTCAGTTTCATATTTGGCAAAAGGAGTAAAAGTATCTTTTGTGTTCAGAAAAACAGCACAAAGTGCATGTGAACCTACTTTTTTAATATAAAACTACAATTTCTTTGAGCTGGTTGTTATGGTTTTGCTGAAACTGAAGTGGAATCGACAAATTAAATACTTTTAGTAACCGCTTGTTCTTGCCTAGAAAAGAGGGGAGAGGGTATCGATTAACATTTAGTGAAGGGTTATTCAAGTATCCGGCATTACAAGTTTGTTAGAAAGAATGTTTTTCACGTATAAAGTTTACAGACGAAAAGTAATCGCAGTTGTGATCTACCCGACTTTCAGTCATGTATGCAAAAATTGTTAAGTCACATCTAGTACTTATCATGTGTCTGTCAACACCGAGTTTTCTCTGTGCATTATGGCTTCCCCCCTAAGTAAACCTGGACGCCATGATATAGCTGAAAAACTTCTGAAAATAGCTTAAACAAACAAACGAAAATTACTAAGGTAATAAAACGCTTATTTTCATTGATTGGAGAAGTTTAATCATACCTAATTGTTAAATGAGAGTTGGTAGAGAACAAAAAACACTAAAAACAGTTCTGATCCCCGTAGAGCCAATCGGCTGCAAAGTTTACATGGCAATAAGCAGTACATACCTAGCCAAAATTACACCATTGACAGCATGGACAGCGTTAGTTGACAATCTTTGGGGACTTTAGAGTATCATTCACCACGAAATAATTAAGATTTGTTTGCTCATAACAAACTAAACATTTAAATTATTTAACAAACATAGTTGAAAGTAAGTGTCTAAGAAGTCATGCATTTAATATTTTATCTTGCCATAGCAACGGAAAGAAAAGATCAGCTTACCTACCCTATGGTCGATTTAAATAACTTCCTTATCCCGATCACGTGATACACACAGTGACGTTCAAAGGCATTTAAATTTAAAATGTATTGTCATTTCGTTTAAATCTGTGCGTATATTAGTAATGTAAATATCGGAATGCCAATGTTGCCCCGATGTTAAATTTAACATTGTAT
Source organism: Limnoperna fortunei (assembly GCA_944474755.1). Classification (NCBI taxonomy): domain Eukaryota; kingdom Metazoa; phylum Mollusca; class Bivalvia; order Mytilida; family Modiolidae; genus Limnoperna; species Limnoperna fortunei. The sequence goes on along the minus strand of OX104115.1, from coordinate 51,364,797 downwards.
TTTATTAAAGAAAATTAAATCAAATGGCTTCAGTCGGATTTTATACAATGGCTTCTAAAAAAACTATAAGAAAAAAGGTTAGCCTCTCCACCAATTTCACGATCCGCTAATAGATGACGTGCTTTTTATTGTACAATCCAAAAGTTCAGAGACTAAGTTTATGGTATCTACCTCACTGAACTTGAAATTAAGGACACAGCAAACAGCTATGTCTGCTTCAAACTTTGACATACATCTAGGAACTGACAATGAAAGTCTCTTGAGAACACACATTTATGACAAAAGGAATAGTTTTAATTTTCCTATTGTGAATTTCCATTTTTGCATGGTAACATTACAGCAGCATCTGCTTATGGACTATGCATCTTCTAATCGATCAGGTGCTCAAGAACCTGTATTTCCTATCCAGATTTCCTTGATAGAAGCTGTCTGCTAACAGAACGTGAGTTGCGTACCAATCGTATGAACCAGGACTCGCCCTGATTTTTAGTGGGTTCGTGGATTTTTTGTTGTTTTTTTTGTTGTTTTTTTGTTTCTGTTTTGTGTGTCTAGATTTTTCGTTGTTGCCCCCTCCTTTGTCTTGCCCTGACATTGTTTATTGATAATTCATTGCATGTAAAACCTTATTGGGTAAAGCAATACATACAAAATAATGCACATTTATATACATAAATTAGACATACTTAAAAGACGTTCCTAAAACGCAAAAAAATACTCATAATCATGTAAGAATATAGTATTTATTCATCTCCAATGAATTTATTTCTTAATTATCACATTAGTTACTCTAGCGAGCTTGATATTAAAGACCCCACCAATACACTTAGGTCAGCCTCTTAAACCTACAATTTGAAATAGACTAGGGAAAACTACAAACTAGACTCAAACGTGTTGACTTCAACTTTCTAATTGTCAACTTCCCGTTCATCGACAGCAACATTGCAATAGCTCAGGCGTATGGTGTGTACATTTCACAACTTGTTCAAGTCTTATATATAGACAAATAATTTTAACAATTAAAATATTTTCATACTTTCACATTTGTTTATCTAATTTAATTGCTGCAACTATAGCGATAGAAATACAGAATTGTTTCTCCATTTTTGTTAGCTACAATAATGTAGCTCCTTTTTTAATAGACGAAGATACAAAGAAGTCCCATTACTCGTAATGGAGCAGCAAGCCGGAAGTGATTCGCACCATAGGGTTTTATGCATATAATAAGCTATTAAACTGTTTCCCTAAATTGCTACATATACTTTTTAATGTCTTTGAAGTTTAACTGATATTTCTACAACACCTAATTCGTTAGTTTTATACTTAATACGTAATCATGGCATTGTTGTCAAAATTTGAATTCTAGAAGTGCATAATGCCATGATTACGAAAAAGTGTCAAAATTATTAAATAAAACAAAGCTAAGGACAAAATACCATTTCCTGTTGTAAAATGACATCTTTCAGTAAAGTACATCATCCTGATTTAAAAAATATATGGTTGCTAAGGACTTTTTGTAATGGTTACCTTGTTGCTATGGTATGACATTGACCCGTAACCTTTAAAAAGGCCTCAAATTGAAGGCCGTGACTTGGTTATCATATTAAACCTATATGTGTACTATAGTATTTCTTACCGCTTCTAAGTTGTATGCAAAAACCTGATTAACCGAAATGAGTCAATGGCTCGAACTCAAAAACCGTTCATCGCACAGTTTCGGACTATGTATCAAATGAGGGTCTTGATGAGAGGAGTATTTTTCCCATTTATTGTCTTCTTCTATCTTTTATAGTTTTTGAGTTGTAATGATAACAAGATTAGAGGCCTATGGTCGAGGTCAGTTCTGACTTTGACTTTGAGATTTTCTTTAAGGACATGTCACAGGACGACAAATGGTCAAGACCTTTCGTGATTTTGACTTGTGTTTGTGAGTTTTTGTGATAAGCGGAGTCCTTGAAATACTAAAGGGATACCGCTCGCCTTTGCTAGTCAGAAATTTTTAGCCAAAATATCTCATAAAGTTGTCTTAAAAGTTCCTTAACATTTGTCACTTTACAGTTTTCTTGTATCTTTATAGTTCCAGAGATTACGCGATAACAAGGTTTTCGGTGTTTGGGCAGATAACTCTGTAAAGAAAAATGTTTCGATTTCACAGGGTGAATTCCGAATAGACTTTTTGTGCCCAAAACTTGTCGCGAAAGACCAAAATGATATGTCGCGTACTTTTTAAACTGTTTTGTTTGCAATTTGGCGGAAAAAAATAATAATCAAAGCAAAAGCAAGAAGGTCTTCCAACTGGAAGTGGGAAAGACTTAATTAAACAAAATAGCATTTTTATAGTGGAAAATATGTATAAATCCCAAGAGTGTTTTGCTCCATTAGGTATAATGGGATCTCTTTGAAGCTCCGCCCATAAAAAAGTTTAATTTTATTATTAAATACTTGCGTAAAAATCTACCATAGTAGGCTAAAATCGGGATAATCAATATCTTGATTACTTGATTACTGAATTGATATAAAAATGCTAACCTGTTAAGAAGTGTTTGGTTTTGCAGGGCAATACGACGTTCCGTATTGCCCTGCATGCCAAGCAAAAAAATATAAACCGGGTAGCCTTTTTTATATTAATTCATCAATCAAGACTTTTTTCCTGTCGAAGTCTGGATGCTATCACCGAGAATTCTGGTTTCTCCTCCCAATAAATATACAGACTGCGGACAAAAGCATTCGCACGATAACGACCGGCGCAAACGTTCATCTTCGAAACGGTCAATTTCTTTCCGGTCTTTTGATATCGTAGCAAGCTTGCAGTTGACACCGTTAGATGATGTCAAGGTTATAAATAACTTCATTTAAATATTTTCGTCTGCTAATTTTGTTTGTAAACATAGAAAATTGTGATTTTTAGAGATTGGTTGGACATCGTCTGAGTTGAGTACTGGCTGTAAAGAAAACATCGTTACTTTGGTTCGAAAGGGAATAAATCGGCAGCATGTTAAATATACCCAAGTCAACAGTGTTTAGTGTTTGGGAAAAATTAAGACAGAAAGGGACAGAAGAAAATAAACAACGAAGTGGGCGGAGGTAGTCTATTGATGAAAGAAGTAAAAGGAAGCTCGTGCGGCAGGTTCAAAATGATCGAAAGTTGGTTTTATCTGATGTGACAGTAACAATGTAAATTTGTAAAAGGAACCAGTCTCGCGTTGTTTGAGAGAGAATGAATATAAAAGATGTGTTTGCAATAAAACAATTCGTGTCCGAACTGAGAACAAAGTCAGGCGGGTGAGATGGTGTATGGAGAATTCCCCTGTCCATCGATCTCGGGCTACTAAAACATAAAGATTTTTGTTTGTTTGTTGGAATGTTTAACGCCACTTTCAGCAATTTTTCAGCTATATCATGGCGTCCAGTTTTTATTGGGGGGAAGCCTGAGTACCCGGAGAGAACCCCGACCTTCGGTAGGAAAACTGGCAATCCTTGTCAATTAAGATTGGAGTAGAGTACACCCTGCCCGCACTGAGACTCGAACCCGCAACCTCAGTGTTGACAGACCACGTGATCATCAGTAGACGAACTACCCTAACCACTCGGCCACCGATGCCCCAACATATAAAGATGACAATTAGATACCATCGTTGGATTGGCCACCTTAATCCCAGGACTTAAATCCCATTGAAAACTTGTGGTTAACCATTAAAAAATTACAACCACGAACACAAATGATAAATACAATTGATGAACTTTATGACACCATTTTTGATATTTGGACCGAAATTAGTATGGAATCGATACAAACTTTATACCAAGCTAGTTCAGAAGGCAAGATGTTACAGCACATAATACATTCAAAAATAGTTTCGCCATCTGTTGGTTCCGTTCACGTGTATTTGTTGACGAAGAATGACATTTCAGTGACGTCTATCGGTGTAGACTTAAAAATCGGCGGGCATTATCGTGCAAATACTTTTGTCCACAGTTTGTTGCTGAAAAATTGCTAAAAAACCAAGTTTCTTGGGAGGAATTTTTATACATGCCAAGGAACACAGTCTATAGAAAGTGTACCTGAATTAAAAAGTAGCTACATTAAACAATTTGAGTTGAAATTTTAACTAAAGTATAAACATTACTTCATTGTAACACATTTTGACATAAATGGACTGACGAATTTTACTGGACACATTTAAATATAATAAAGTAGTTTAGGGTGACCTATATTCAGATATATATTAACTAAATAGCAATAGGCTAGCAGACAACATACATTTTGTTCAATATGAACAATATAGTAAAAAAAGAGAAAAAGTAACTGCAGTATGATTTAGAAATTCCCAATTACTGGTATAAACGATCATGATGCGACCATCGCATTTGTACAATGTCCTAGAGAAAAATGTGAATTTTTGACAGAGTTGCTCAAGTTAAGTTTCATGTACAAATAGATAAATTCTCCTGGATTATAGGGATTTTTACAAAGCTTATGATATTTTAATAGATTTTTTGTTGCAAATTGCTCGAGAATGTATACCTGCTAAATATATGACTGTTAGAATGACAAACCATGGTTTAATAGTGAACTAATTACTAGTTACGGAAACGAGACACTTACTTAGAAAAACCCCATAAACAACAGCGAAATAAATAAAATACTATATACTATGAAAAAATTTGCTAAAGAAAGATTTGAACAAAATCTACACAATATAATACTAGAAAATATAGATAATGACAACTATGTCAAAAGTTAATAAAACCTTCAATGCAACAAGAAAATGCCCCTTTTCAAAATAAAGCTAACGCCCAACAAAAGAGGTTCTGTCCTTTTAAGATGAAGAATCTTTTGAATCGATACTTTAAAAAAAGATATCTTTTGTAGATAATGGAAACACTTTTTGAATTTCAAAACAGATTACAAAACTATTTATTAGGAATTTATATCGAAAAAGGTGAGATCGGCACCATTCGCATACTTTTTTGAAATCTACAAAAGTGGTCTTTATCAAGGAGTCTGGAACTTTCCGCTACAGTATGCGATCAGACTTTTCATATTATACTCTTTCAATCCTTTTTGCCCCTAAAAAGAAGAACTGTTCTATCCGGCACCTGGGGAAACGCTGAGCAGCTGTGTGGGCTGTTTACCTTGTAAACCCTTCCCATAAGCATTTAAAGTTATGATAACATCTAACGTGTTTGTCTACTGTGGTAACATTTGTTAAATAATACATTGTAAACCTGTTTGTACCCGAAATAGCATGTAACAGAATATAACGCAAACTAACAAAGATATCTTGAATTACGAGACATACAGGCCTATGCAAAATGCGTTTTTCGCCGTTTTGCAACAAAAGGTTTGTGTGAAAAATGAGAAATCCTATGACATTTGATACTTTTTCCGAAGGCCGAAGGCAACAGTTCCCAACTCATATGCAGCAACTCGAAGCAATAATTTTGCTGTTACCTCAACGTGCATGAAATGTTTTATTAATGTATACACATAATGTCAGCTTTACTCAGAATATGTGGCGGCTTCGTTTGGAAAATTGACATTCATTTCGAGACAGCAATATTGTAGATTCGGACTATATGATGTTAGTCGAGTACCTTGTATCCAATAATAGCTCAATATCCTCCTAAGAGACACTTCAAAATGATGATTGATATCAGCATAAATCGACTGTGCGCTTGACCGGCAATAACTGCGCATCGAAGTCAGGCATGCAACAGTTCGAATCCGGAAGGAAAACATTTCGTATATTTTTATAACTTTTAAACTACAGCATACGCAAATTTTAAACTACAAGTTTATAATTCTTATTGTATAGTGCATAAAAGCCATATTTTCATATGGAAGATGTTGTGAAAGGTAAGAAAATTTTATTACAAAACGCGTTTCTATTGCAAAACGGATTAAATACTTAAATAACCTGTTAGCAACAAACATTTGGTGTAGATAAGTATACAGAGGATATATACTTATACTGGTATATAGTTACATTTGTGCTAGTGAATACAGAAAGACCCAACATCATTTCGACCGATTTGTAAAGTGAAGACCTTTTTGAAAAGTTAAAATCGGTTGTTATTGCCAAACGGGTTGTTACTATAGGCTTTTCCAGCAGCTCAGCAGTATGTAGTGTAAATTTCACAAATTATTCCTTTTGCTAGATCCTGCGATCAATCGGTATTCTAGATTGACTACTAAGCTACTCAAACAAGGGTCTGTCGTAGCATGGTTGGTGTATCCCTCCAGACGTGATATGGCCTAATATTACCTTATTGGTCGTTATGGTAAAACCTTCTCCCAAATACGATGAGACATTTTCGCCAATTCATACGTAGTCTTTCCAATTTCTGTATTTTCATTTTTCTTAAATTTCTTATTACAATGCGTCAATTAGTAGAGACCGGCACTGATTACTCGTTCCCAGCACCTTATTGCAAGCATTGTTTTTATTTGCTTCGGATTTCTCGCTTTCCGTTTTTGTATTTTTGGTTCGAGTTGTACATGTTTGTCCAAATCCGGATTTGTAATCGTATCTTGACTTTCGACCAAAGTTCGTTTGTTTTACTTGCTATTTTTCTTTAGCATTGATCTTCATATCAATGATTATCAGTCATAAACATAAATTGTGCATAGTAACCTATAGTAAGCCAGCTAACTGGAATTATTAAGTTATGAAGATGATCACAGACTGTGTCAGATTTCATATTGTTACCTAGCTAACGGAATTGTGAAATTACCATATATGTTTAAACAATAAACACAACTGAGTAAAACACTGTTTACATCCTGCTGAGAACAAAGTTTGTTGGAAGAATTATTATTTTATTGTTTTATGTGATTATTTTGACAAGATAATGAAATTGACATGTCTAGATTTATGTCAAATCCATCCATCAATCATTGTTTCTATGGGGCATACCTGAAGTTTATTCTAAAATACCATTTACCAAATATGTAAAAATATAAAAAAATACGAAAATAATTCTTTTATTTATTGATAAAAGTATGACAGATTAAATAGAATATTTTAACAGTAAGATGTTTTCAGCAATTGTACAAATTTTTTTGGCACATTATGAGAAGTTCTTAATTAACCTCAGTTGAAAAGAGGTCCATATAATATAGTATGGGTGACCGACCATCAAGAAGAAGAAAAGTTGATAATACAATTATATGGAGTGGCTGGAATTGTAAAATAGGTGTTAAATAATAAATATAAAGTGTAATATCTTGATAATATATCTTTATAAATAGACTAAAAAGCAATCTGATGTAATCAATGGAATAACTAATTAAATGAATGACTGCTTAAACTCAAATAGGGTAAATGGTTTTGTTTGTTTGTTTGATGGTGTTTAAAGCCACTTTCAGCAATTTTTCAGCTATATCATGGCGTCCAGTTTTTATTTGGGGAGGAAGCCGGAGTACCCGGAGAAAACCCCCGACCTGCGGTAGAGGGTAAATGGTATATTGTCCATTGATAATATTGTCAACATACAGATGGTGTATAATTAAATAGATTTATGCAAAATTGTAACAAAATAATGTTAAACAAAGATAAATTTCATGTAAACAACTCAATTATATACAACATATTATCAACCAAGATTATATACCAAATTGTTTGGCATTCATTGACAGTCTGTTTTTAACACAACTTCAAGATATGAATGTTAAATCTGCATATATTATATACATACATAATTGTACAAATACTAGCATACTGACACAAAAACTGACAAAAGAATCAATACTTGTGTTGGTGATAAATTAACAAAAAATTCATAGCAGATTTTAATTATACTTATACTAGTTTTAAAGGCTAACATTTAATTTAAATGTTGTATAAAACATATTACAAAAACAGCAGTATTGTAATCGCCCATAAACATTCATGTTGATAGTGAATACAATTAACTTCTAATCAATAACTTTCTTTTAAACAGTTTATACTTAACATGGGTAATAAAAACATTAAAACTATTACAACCACACCCACCAAACACCTCATTTATATCTTTCTAATGAAATATGTCATAGTATAAACTAGATATCAGTGAAATAGTAGCCATCTCTGTGGGCCCGCCGACCTCAAGGTCAAGGTCAAAGGTCATCAACCATGGTATGCGACACATCGCCTAGATATTATCTACCCACATTCCAAATATCAAAAGCTTACCTCATAGATAAAAAAAGTTAAAGCCCGGACACGATTAGGATAGGACGGACGCACGGACGGACGGACAGACTGATCACTATAGGGCGTCCGCCACAAAGTGGCGGGCCCTAATAATGAAAATGTAATTCAAACAATTAAAACAAACTAAAATATGCCCTATGCTCGTTTTTGGTGGACTTTTTTGTGACTATGGCCAATATTTCGGTGCCACTGGCATTTATTTTTAGATAGTTCGCCATCTTTTGAGGATTTTCTTGCAAGGTCAACACTCAAAACTTATCATTTTGCAGCCGTTGTCGTGGTGTATTTTGGATCAGTATCTTTGGTGGCAAAAAACTCAAAATGAGCACATCTTTGTTCATCTAACATGGGAAAGTAAATATGTTCAGGTTCAAAATGTCCTATTTCAACTTCTTGACCTTTACTTACATGGATATCAAAAACGTCATCAACAAAATTTCCGCGACGAGAACATGATGCATCATCTATTCCCTGTAAGTACTTGCGCTGCTTAGCAACTCCATACGTGTATCTAGAGACACGTGATGTTATTATTCCTGTTTCGAATCCATAAAGAACCGCTCCCTTCAGTACTGCTAAACCTGCATCCCTCGGGACAATAACATCAATATTTGATCCAAGTTTTTCTTTAATTGCATCAATTAAAACCGCCGATTCTGAAAACCCCCTACTGCTAATAATGTATGAACATCTGAAAGCTCTTCCTTTTAAAATAGTCTTTCTAATTCTTCTGTAACATTATTAATAGAATAATCAAAGAATGAACGAAAGAGATCGGGACTTATTCTAAGCTTATCACCAACTAATTTGATCTTTTTATTAAAATTTGTTTGAGGTATTACTTCTGTTAGTTTTTCCTCTGTTATTTTCTCATATTGTGCCAACCACACCATGGGCAGTCTTACAGTAATTTGAATAGACTCTTTACTAAAATTAGTTTTGCATTGCTCAAAGTTGTCCAGAAGTTCAAAATATTCAACTGGGTGATGTGGATAATTTGGCTAAAAAATGTTTGACTAGCGGAGGCGTGGTATCCCTTGAATGTCTAAAGGACTCGCCGCTTATCACAAAAACTCACAAACCGTAAGTCGAAAACATGAAAGGACTTCACCATTTGTCGTCATGTGACATGTCCTTAAAGAAAATCTCAAAGTCAAAGTTCAGAATGACCTCGACATTAGGCCTCTAATCTTTTTATCATTACAACTCAAAAACTATATAAGATAGAAGAAGACAATAATGGAAAAAATACTCCTCTCATCAATACCCTCATTTGATACATTTGGTCCGAAACTATGCGATGAACAGTTTTCGAGTTACAGCCCTTTACTCATTTCAGTTCATCAGTTTTTTGCATACAAACTGTTAGAGATAATATAGTAGGTTTAATATGATCACCAAGTTAAGGCCTTTAATTTGAGCCCATTTTCAAAGGTTACGGGTCAATGTCATACCATAGCAACAAAGTAACCATTACAAAAAGTCCTTAGCAACCATATATTTGTTAAAATCAGGATGATGTATCTTACTGAAATATGTCATTTTACAACCGGAAGTGGCATTTTGTCTCTAGCAACGGCCACAAAAGTCCTTGACAACTATGAATTGTTTTACTCAAGATTACAGAAATAGTGTATTTCGCCTAATAAATGGCCCAGCAACCTATGTAGTCAAGTTCAAAACAACAGAGGAAGACAAATTAATTTCTTACAGGAATCTGGGAAAGACCTTTCTAATTGTTCTTGAACAATTCGTTTGCTCAGTGATTCGTATGGGAATGACGTCATCGTTGTTTTACCAGTAAAATTGTCATGTATTATCGTTAATATTAAATTATAATGTATTTTTTTAAATGCCGAACATGTTATATTCTATGTTCTGTTAAAAAAAATTAGATTTTCTTTAACCCTTTCCCTTTCAAATGTAAATTCTTTCTTTCTCAATTTCTATAAAATGTTTAACACTTACTTGTAAAGATACTATTATGAAAACGAGACTATTAGGTAAAGGTTCAGCCAAACATTACAGAAAATACATTTTACAATAAACATATACTATTTCTATGTATTTCTGTTTCTATGTCTTCGGATAAAAGTAGAAAAAGTAATAATATCTTTTTGATAATTTAAAAATTAAAAATAAACAGGATATATTCAGGTCATGGACAATTTAACTTTATAAACAAAAAATGAATTGCGGATTGGGGAAGGACACATGGAGAGCAAAATTTCAAGAAAAGGGAAAAATATGTTGACCAGGTTATCAATGATGGTACATGAAATTCTGACCAATGGATGTTTTTATAGTTACTCTCTTTGGTGAGGATTTCACAAAACCATCTTTAATTATTTGCTTAGTTTTACAGATAAGATGCAATGTGTAATATTTGTCACATTTGGCAATAGCTTCTAGCACACTATTAAATGTGTATAATGGTGTCTATGAACAAGAAAAAGGGCAGGAACTTAACATGCACATATTGGTATTGGCAACAGTGTATTCTAAAACTGATGACACCCAGGGTGCCGTTTCATAAAGCGATCGCAAATTAACGTGCTCGTTATCCCATGCAGTTTAAATGGAATAACGTGCACGTTAAGCTAACGATCGCTTTATGAAACGGCACTCAGTACATGTAATAAATGCAACTTTTGTATAGTTATATTAAAAATAGTGTATTATCTATACCTAAAATGTTAAGTTCAAATCATGTTAAGTGTATGTTTTATTCTTAAAAAAAGTAACTATAGTCGTTAGAAATCAGTGTAAAATAATTAATATGCAAATTAACTTCTTCAATCATATTGTTAAGTACATGTTTATGATATATTTAATATTAATAGTGTTTTTGCATGTTTAGATGAACTACACAATATTAGGGTTTATAGCGCACAAAAACAATATTGAAAGAGGCAAAGCCGACTTCATTATTGTTCCTGTGCTGAGTGAAACCTCATAATAATCAAGTAAAAGTACTCTTTTTATATTTTATTGAAAATTATAAATAAGTACAAAGCACATTATGGTCATACTCACATGATCATCATGGCATGACATGTTAAGTAGCTGGATAATCAAGCGCATTGCAATTTGATGTTTTAAAAGCCTAATATCATAACAATTGTTTAGAATGTGACTTACTAGCAACTGACGGCATTATTATCAAAGATAATGTCCAAATGTATTGTTTGTTCGAATAAGGGTTAACTTTCAGCAATTTTTCAGATATATGATAACATCTAGTTTTTATTGGGGGAGGAAGCCGGAGTACCCGGAAAAAACTATCCGACCTTCGAAACGTAATACATTTTTATATTACCAAAAAAGATGTTATTTCATCTATTTTTTGTCACGTTTTCAATATTCACAACACGAAAGAAAAAATGTTGATTCAAACTAAAAAATTGTTTAAAAATTTGTGAACCATGTAATACCTTTTTACGAAGCGTGAGAACAAGGAGAGCTGCGTTGTAAATTACTTGTAACATGAATTAGCCCCTAGGTCCCGTCCATTAATAATTGGTGACAAACAAGGAGGGCGAAGTTTTTCTGTGCATTATTGATTCTTATTGTATTTGGTTATTGAATGGCAGTTCTTCCCTTGCTTTTAACAGGCAAATGTGACCATTCATGCAATATTATCGTGTTTTCATTTAGAGAATACACACTCACCGTTTCTTATTTATTCTTAAAAACGATGAAAGTAAAAAATGATTCATATTACTAAAGTTGTTATTATGGTACATGTATATCACACGTAATACCACTGCACGTATATCAAACGTAAAGCCACTGCTCGCATATCAACCGTAATACCACTGCTCGTACATCATACGTAATACCACTGCTCGTATATCACACGTAATACCACTGCTCGTATATCACATGTAATACAACTGCTCGCATATCACATTTAATACCACTGCTCGTATATCAAACGTTTTACAACTGCTTGCTTATCACACGTAAAACTACTGATTATATATCACACGTAATACCACAGCGCGTATATCACACGTAATACTACTGCTCATATATCACACGTAATACCACTGCGCGTATATCACACGTAATACAACTGCTCGCATATCACATGTAACGCCACTGCTCATATATCACACGTAATAACACAACTCGTATATCACTCGTAATACCACAGCGCGTATATCACACGTAATACTACTGCTCATATATTACACGTAATACTACTGCGCGTATATCACACGTAATACTACTGCTCGCACATCACATGTAACGCCAATGCTCATATATCACACGTAATAACACAACTCGTATATCACTCGTAATACCACAGCGCGTATATCACACGTAATACTACTGCTCATATATTACACGTAATACTACTGCGCGTATATCACACGTAATACAACTGCTCGCATATCACACGTAACGCACTGCTCATATTTCACACGTGATAACACAGCTCGTATATCACTCGTAATACCACTGCTCGTATATCACACGCAATACCACTGCTCGTATATCACACGTAATACCACTGCTCGTATATCACACGTCATACAAATGCTCGAATATCACACGTAATACAACTGCTCGTATATCACACGTAGCGCCACTGCTCATATATCACACGTAATGCCACTGCTCGTATATCACACGTAATACCACTTCTCGTATATCACACGTAATACCACTGCTCGTATATCAAACGTAATACCACTGCTCATATATCACACGTAATACAACTGCTCGTATATCACACGTAATACAACTGCTCGCATATCACACGTAATACCACTGCTCGCATATCACACGTAATACCACTGCTTGCTTATCACACGTAATACTACTGCTTATGTATCACACGTAATACCACAGCGCGTATATCACACGTAATACCACTGCTCGTATATCACACGTAATACAAATGCTGGAATATCACATGTAATACCACTGCTCGTATATCAAACGTTATACAACAGCTTGCTTATCACACGTAATACCACTGCTCGTATATCACACGAAATAACACTGTTCGTATATCACACGTAATACCACTGCTCGTATGTCACACGTAATACAACTGCTCGCATATTACACGTAATACCCCTGCTCGTATATCACACGTTATACAACTGCTCGTATATCACATGTAACGCCACTGCTCATATATCACACGTAATACCACTTCTCGTATATCACACGTAATACCACTGCTCGTATATCACACGTAATACCACTGCTCGTATATCACACGTAATACAACTGCTCGCATATCACACGTAATACCACTGTTCGTATATCACTCTTAATATCTTGCCACGCAATTACACATTTCTACACATACCCCATTCCCACGCAACTACACATTTTGACACATACCCCTTTACACCGCAGTTACACATTCCTACACATCACAATAAAATGCATTTAACTCTTATTTTATGACGAAAAAAACAACATTGTTAGCAAAAACATGTTGTTAGATAATTTTCTAATATTTTAAATAAAATTTCGTAACCAAATAACGTTTTGGTTGCGATATTTCAGTAGCAGACGACTGTCGATTTCAATTATGATGAAAATAATGTCCGCCGTGTTTATTTGATACCGATATGTCAGAAGTAAACAGTGTCTACTCCGAAGAAGGCAGCGTGAACGATCAAATGTCAAGCGGCGACGAGGGGCAGGACAGCTTTTATTCAGAAATAGAAGATTTGTCTGATACCACCCCTATTTCTTCAGATGATGATGCCAGTGACAACGACGATGTCGTTCATGAGAACAGAGAACTGGTTTGGCGTGAAACGTACGAACCCATAGACATCGATCCTTTCATTGAGAACACTGGTCCCGTCCATAATCTTGACCACAATGCCAGTGAAATAGAGTATTTTAAATTATTTTTTGATGACTCTATGCTAGCAAAACTAGTAGTCGAAACAAATCGTTTTGCTGCACAAAATGGTCCCGACCCAAACTGGCGTGATACAAATCGTGAGGAGATGTCAGCGTTTATAGGTGCGTCATTTAAAAAGTACAGTTTATACAAAAAAAAAATATCTACCAGGTCCTTTTTATTTCACAAATCAACAAGTCGAAGTTAATATTCGTCGGAAAAAAAAACCTTTTTTTGCGTGGTTTTTTTTTGTTTACACACAAATACACACGTATAAACACATTGATAAGTTGTCTACTGAGTTTGAGTTCTTGGCTAATATTACATTACTACATCCACATCTACATCTCTTATCAATTAAGTCACCACGTAAATTGACTATTTAAAAACAATTACTAAAATGTCGTCGACATGTTATAAAGAAGAAACGAGCACTGTTACACTTAATATTTTATAAACTTTATAGCTCTTTTTACATGCATCATAAAATGGGCGATTCGATGACATCTTCATTCAAAAGTTGTGGTTTTCATTTAATGGAGGAATATTTAGCTTAACTTAGCGAGGGAAAAGTAAATCGTCAATATTGTAAACCTCCTTCCTATCTGCCATGATCTCGTCGCCGGGTGGTAGGTAATCTAAAACACACTCTTTTCAACAATAAATTTGTCACTTTCCCGTCCATTGAATGCTATATATGGAAACTCTGTCCATGGGTACTATTATTACAAGATATTTTGGCGGTAATGTGCGATTTGTAGTTGCTAAACGTTTCGCCTCTAGTTTTCAAGTTGGAAAGTCTTGGAATAAATATTTCAACACAATCTATGATAACAAAAATATTGGGATTATTCTCCCTAAAAGATTCGGGGCAATAAAATCGAATTGTAACCATGAAACTAAGTTCAGATGTATCCAATAATTGAAGATTTTACTGGCTAAATAACATACCTACGGGCTAAATCATAAAACAACAAGTTTAGTCTTAGTCGCATCAAAACTAAATAAATAATCAGCTATACATCCATCTGAAACGAATGTAATAGCCTCTGTTAATGTGAAAAACAAATCCTTTGTCACCCCTGTGAATACGAGCGAGTCACTGTCAGTTTGTATGCTGCCAAGTGCAGTCAATGTTCCCGTTTCTGTTTTAACCTAAGCTATTTTTTCGGTCGTAAGTGTGAGGTTTGTCTGCGGACAAACAACATGTTTTTGTTGATTTTAACAGACTGTACTCGTGTAGACTCGCGTACGTTGTCTGCACAAGTAGATGCATTTATTTCGAAATCTTTTTTTCATGTCCGTTTCTATAGAGGAACATGCTTCATCATCTAATCTACGTCGTTTGCGCGGAACTTTCTCGAAGTTTGCGTAGGGGGACGCCGTCTAAGAAACAACCCACAAATACTGTTTTTGGAAGTGTTTTTTCTGTTTAATGCCTTTGTTCAATGAAACCTGTCTTCATCGTTTCGGGCATGATATGCAATGTGTATGGAACCAAATAAGCACAGTCTTCATGTTTTTAGTATGCGAATCCTCCGCCGTCCAACGCTTTTTAGACTTGCTGGTCCCACGCTGCCAAAAAAGTCTAAAAAAGAGTTGGACGGCAGAGGATTCTCTGACTTCATATTTTTGTCCATGTAAATTACACAACGACAGCTTCCATTCGTTTCATTTACGGCGATTATTTGTACAACTATTAACGGCACAAGATCCACTATCACCATCACTATCCTTGTAATTTCCTAAATTAGACATTTTAAAAACAAAAATATATAAATATATGATATACTTTTACTTATGTTTGTTATTGATAATCAATATAGCACGAACAATTTATTCATGAATACTATGGCTGACGCACCACGTGACTCATTAATGGCATCGCACATGCAGCGAGAGATAAGCGATTGATAAACCTGTCTATACACTGTACATGAATATATAGGGGCCTCGATGGCCGAGTGGTTAAGGTAGTTCGTTTACTATTGATCACGTGGTCTGTCAACACTGAGGTTGCGGGTTCGAGTCTCACTGTGGGCAGGGTGTACTCGACTCCAATCTTAATTGGCAAGGATTGCCAGTTTTCCCACCGAAGGTCGGGGGTTCTCTCCTGGTACTCCTGCTTCCTCCCCCAATAAAAACTGGACGCCATGAAATAGCTGAAAAATTGATGAAAGTGGCGTTAAACATCATACAAACAAACAAAACAAACATGAATATATATATATCCAACACAAATGAATGGAGATTTTAATTATATTCGTTTCAAAACCTGTTTAAATATCATGAAAAGAAAAAATTAAAGAAACTCCATTCAATATATTTAGTATTTTGATCATATTTGAACCAATTGTTTGTTGACAAATTTTTAACAATGTAGTAACTCTATTCTGTTTTTCACAACACAAAAGAATGGAGATTTTAATTATATTCGTTTAATCCATGAAAAGAAAGAATTAAAGAAACTCCATTCAATATATCAAACTTTGTAGAGGACCATCTACGGTACATTTCTGCAATATTTCAAAACAATCTGCCATGCGGTTTAAGAAGATTTTTGAAATTTCAGCCAATCAGAACACATTTGTGGCCCCTGGAAGCCATGTTTAATATTTGATCAGCACCAAAAACTCAAAATTTGTTAAGAACCACTCAATAAACATCCCTGCAAAGTTTGGTACCAATTGGCCAAGTGGTTTTGGAGAAGAAGATTGAAATGTGAAAAGTTTAAGGCCGACAAGGACAATGATGATGTACGTCAAGAAATGAGAATAGCTCACACTGAGCATTTGGGTCAGGTGAGATAACAATACACACTATAAACTCTTTATTAGCATAAATAATTATCCTGACCGAAAGTGCCTTTGGGTTTGCAGTGAAATAATTGATGAAATCAGCAATGGCATAACATCATCTTTTCTAAATCTAAGATTACTGGCCATAACCATGCAGCTATATCATTACTTGCTGCCATGATTTTGTATTTTGTAGTAGCTAACGGAATTGTGATGTACCATTTAATTTTGAAACTAAAAACACAAATGAGACAAGAGACACTTCATTGTTTAAACACAAAGAATGACTATTTTTTATGTAAAATTTCAACATATTAGTACAAGATACTGTAATTTTTAATAGGTGTACGAAAGCTTCCTTATAGAGCTATGTTTAATCCATCCATCAATCATTGCTTCCACAGTACATACTTAAAATTAAAACAATATGAAAACATTTCTTATATTTATTGATATAAAAAGTATCACAGATTATAAAATAATTTTTCAACAGTTAGATATTGTCAGCAATTATACAAATGATTTTGGCACAGTACAAGAATTTTAAAATATACCTGGTCTAAAAGAGCTTCGTATATGTTATGGGTGACCAACCCAACCAAAACTGCTATTGGAACGAAGTCGCCATGAAAACTATAACACATACATGTTAATATACAATTCATGTTAAGTGTTAAAGGGAGTTTTTTTTTCAAGAAATGTGAATACATAAGGCCAAAAATTTAATTTTTAACATAGTAAAATAAAAGTTACCCTGCATCTAGATTTCTTCAAATAAACTAGAGGCTCACCTGGAAAACAAATGACTTCAACTATATTAAAATTTCTTGCAATTTACATTATCAGTCTTGTTGTTATAGCTTTTAAGTTACTGGGAAAAAAACTAAACATTTTTCAAATTTTGGTTAAGTACAATAACTCCTATAAGGTCCCATCAGACAATTTCTGAAAATTAAAGGATTCGTAGGCCTTGTCCTTGCAATTTACAGTTTCACTCTAGCTGTTATAACTTTTAAATTACAGGTCAAAAACTGAAAATTCCATTAAAAAATTGTTATTTAAAGGGCAATAACACCTATACGGAGTCATCCGACAATTTCAGACCAATGAAGAAAATTGTAAGGCTTGTACTGCTGATAATTTTTGCCATTTACAGTTCCACTCTAGCTGTTATAGTTTTCAAGTTATATTGTAAATACCAAAAATTTTGTCAAAAATCGTCATTAAAGGGCAATAACTCTTACAGGAAGCCATTCAACAACTTCACACTAATGGCAACTGCTGTAGACCTTAATGTGCTGAACAATTTGAAGTAATGGTTTTCTCAATAGCTATTATAATTTTTGAGATATTGATTAAAAACATGCATTAATACCCATGTTCTATTTTTAGTAACAGTGGCCATCTTTGTCTGTTGATCAACACCCTGGGTATAAATTTCAAACTAGGAACCCTAAGGATGATTGTGGCCAAGTTAGAAAAAATTGGCCCAGTGGTATCAGAGGAGAAGATCTTTGAAAAAGTTTATGACGGAGGACGGACAACAAGTGATGGCAAAAGCTCACGTGGACCTTCTGTCCATGTGAGCTCAAAAGTTAAAAATGCTATTCAATAGAGTGGGCTACAATTGAAAATCTTAAAGGCTGTTTTATAACTACTAAGTATAATATAAATATTTTTTTTTCTTAAATGGTCTATGAAGGTATGAAAAGAGTGGACTGAAATTGAAAAGCTAAATGCTATTATATAACTACTAAGTATAAATACTTTTTTTCTTAAATGGTAAGAAAAGACTAAAAATTAATCAAAGTCAATCAAATAAAGAACTGATTGAGTGAATGATTGCTTAACCTTGAAAAGGTCAAACATTCAATTGTCTATTGATGTCATTTTCAATCAACAGATGAAGAAGAATGTAGTAGATTTATGCAACAATTGTAACAAAATAATGGCAAAGAAAGATTGTTATACTAGCAAGGTAAACAACCCAATTATATCATAGTTTTGGACCAAGGTATACAAAACTGGTTGGCATTTATGGACAATTTTAGATAAACAATTTTCAAAATTTGAGAAGTTCCATCTAAATATTATTATACATAATTGTACAAATATACTGACTGAAAAAACTTAACAAATACTTGTCTTTGTGATAAATTAACAGATTTCAATAATACTAGTTTTAAATGCTAAAAAAATGTTATTATTGTATACAACATATTACACAGGGCAACATGATTATCCTATAAGGTATCCATAACATGGCATATTGATAGTAAATACAACTCGCTACAAAAACAACCACCGGTATTATATAAACTGACATGTACTAAACAATCACGGGGTCATTGTATATTTTTTAAATTCCTTCAATTAAATTGCAATAACTTAAATCAATGACTTTCTTAAAAACAGTTTATACTTAACATTATTGACAAATAAAGACATTACAAGTATTACAACCACACCAACCAAATACATCATTCATATTATTACATCTGCACGGCACAAATAATAAAAATGAAATTCCACAACTAAAACAAACTGAAATATGCCCTATGCTCGTTTTTGGTGGACTTTTCTGTTACTATGGCTACAATTTCGGTGCCACTTGCATTTATTTTAAGAGATAGTTCGCCATCTTTTGAAGATTTTCTTGTTAGGTCAACACTCAACACTCCTATCATTTTGCAGTCTTTGTCCGTTGTATATCTTGGATCAGTATCTTCTGTGGCAAAAAACTCAAAATGAGCACATCTTTGTTCATCTAACATGGGAAAATAATTATGTTCAGGTTCAAAATGTCCTATTTCAACTACTTGGCCTTTCCTAACATGGATATCAAAAACATCATCAACAAAATTGCCGCGACGAGAACATGATGCATTATCTACTCCATCAATGTATCTGCGCTGCATAGCAACTCCATATGTGTATCTTGAGACACGTGATGTTATTATTCCTGGTTCAAATCCATAAAGAACTGCTCCCTTCAGCACTGCTAAACCTGGATCCCTCGGAACAATGATGTCAATTTTCGGTCCGAGTTTCTCTTTAATTGCATCAATTAAAACCGCTGATTCCGAAAACCCCCCTACTGCTAATAATGTATGAACATCTGAAAGCTCCTCTTTGAGAAATAGTCTTTCCAGTTCTTCTGCAACATTATTAATTGAATAATCAAAGAATGAACGGAAGAGATCGGGAGTGATCCTAAGCTTATCAGAAACAAGTTTAATCTTTTTATTAAAGTTAGTTTGATGTATTACATCTTTAAGTTTCTCCTCTGTTATTTCTTCATATTTTGTCAACCATACTACAGGCAGTCTCACGGTAACTTGAGTAGTATCTTTGTTAAAATTTGTTTTTGATTGTTCAAAGTTATGCATAAGTTCAAAATATTCAACTGGGTGATTTTCCTTCACAGCACGGATTACATCACCACCCAGTAGACGTCCTAGGAACTTGTAAAACTCTCCATTGACGGTAGTACCACCCCAGTGACCTCCACAAGCTTGGTGTATTTCTTTTACAGAATTTGGTCCAGTGACTTCGTGAACAGTTATATCAGTTGTACCACCTAAGATAATTCAGTATATAATTATTACAGATATACATTACTAACATAGTGCTAATATAAGACATTTAAAACGTGAAAATTACATAAGTTGTTGTTACAATTTGATACTATTGAATACTTTCTTTCCCTCGTCAGGATTCAAACTCAAAATTACGATACGCCTATCTTTGTGTTTATTTGATCACATTCTCTATTTGAATATCTTACCTCCTTGATCAAACACCACATATTTATCTCCTTTCTTCATCCCAGCAATAGCCTTGCTACCATCGCCTTGAGTTTCTATGCCAACAGGTTGTCTACGGCAATGAATGGATGCGGCTTCAGGTTCAAGTGCAAGGGTCAACTGGTCATTTGAAATGCCTACCTGTAATTATGTAATAATCTTCATTTATAAAATAGTAAGGGAATAACTTATCCACGTCTTTTCAGCTTTTGTACAACCAATTGCTGGATTAGACAATCGCTCTAATTTTATTTGTTTTATAAATGCGTCTCACATAAAAGATTTGACAAAACTGCATAAAAGGCCAATCTAGTTTTAGTACCTTTTTTAGCCAATCCTTTCTTTACCTCATTACTGTCATATTTCTTAAAAAGGACTTATGCTGGTGGTATTTCTAAAGAAATACAGAGTAGAAAGTTGAACTCATTCCATTAGATTTGTTTTCAAAGATTACATAACAACCGATGTCTTAATGATTCAGTTTGGGAAAATTTGAGTCCACAATCATAATGTGGAAAGCATTATTGCTTGATTGTTAATTGTTGTTAGAATTAAAATACCTTAGCATTTTTTCCATTTTCCCTTACTGTACTAATGTGTTATATCTCTCGCCCGCATAAAATAAATTATATTTACGGTAACATCTAATATATTATTTTCACTTTTTACCCTAACCACTGAATGACAATAATGCTAAACAAAACAAAAAAAAGTCACAAAGGATCAGAAGACCTGCCTAATTTGTAATGAAATAGAAGATAAATACTACCTTTTCTGAAATGTAAATAAAATTGTGTTAAGAAATAACTTTGTTTAATTAAACAAATAAACATGATGAACACTTTACAATGTATGTATAAAGAACTATTTATTAAAGTAAAATATTGATTAAATCCTAAAAACTAGAGGCTACCAGGAGCCTGTATTCGCTCACCTGGAACACAAATGACTTCAACTATATTAAAATTTTTGCAATTTACAGTTTCAGTCTAGTTCCTATAGCTTTTAAGATACTGGGCAAAAACTAAACATTTCTTCAAAAATTTTGGTTATAAGTACAATAACTCCTATAATGTGCCATCAGACAATTAAAAAATGTGTAGGTCTTGTCCTTTAGGTTAATTGAGTAATTTAGAGTTTTACTGTAGGCATTATAGATTTTAATTTATAACACAACAAGTGTGGACACAGAAAAATGTCTCGCCTGCATTCCGCATCAGTAACGAAAATAAATTTCGTCATAAGCATTACGTAAATAGCATTAAATTGTTATCATTTAAAATATAGAATGCATGGTACAGGGAAACGGACCTAACCCAAAAACTTAAACATAGTCGCTGGACCTTGAGGTCAAGGTCAGATGACACCTGCCAGACAGACATATACTCTTCAGCAGCAACCTGTCTACAAAATATTGTCATCCTACCATGCATAGTTACCGAGGAATTGCACTAATACAAAAACTTTAACGTAGTTGCTGGACCGTGAAATTGAGGTCAAGGTCAGGTGACACCTACCAGACAGCCATGTTCTACTCATCAGCAACCTATATACCAAATATTATCATCCTACCATGAATAGTTACAGAGGAACTGTCGTAATACAAAAACTTTAAACGTAATCGCTGGACTGTGAAATTGAGGTCAAAGTCAGGTGAAACCTACCAGACAGCCAAGTACTACTCATCAGCAACCTATATACCAAATATTATCATCCTACCATGCATGGTTACAGAGGAACTGTCCTAATCCAAAAACTTTAACGTAGTCGCTGGACCGTAAAATTGAGGTCAAGGTCAGGTGACAGGTGACTGACTGGCAAGAACTCATCATAAGCTACCACTGGACCAAATTTGATGGACCTAGGGCTTAGACTTACAAAGACATGAAGCAAGATGTGCAAGTGTTTACGCCGCCACCTGATTCCCATACATATTTCTCGCCTCCAGCGACTTTCGTCGTAGGTGAGACAAAAACTGATTAATTTGTCCAAATTCGCAATTAAAGGACAATAACTCATATAAGGAGTCATCTAACAATTTCGCACTTAGAAATGATTTGTAGGCCTTGCTTTGCTGATCATTTGTGCAATTTACAGTTTCACTCTAGCTGTTATAGTTTTTAAGTTACGCACAGGACAAAACATAAAAATTTCATAAAAATGGTCATTTAAGGGCAATAACTCATATAAGGAGTCATTAGACAATTTCAGGCAATAAAGTGTATTGCTGATCATTTTTTCCATTTACAGGCTCACTTTAGCTCTTATTGTTTTCAAGTTATATAGTAAATACTGAAACTTCTGTCAAAAATCGTCATTAAAGGGCAGTAACTCCTACAGGAAGCCCTTACACAACTTCACATCCAGTAATAGCAACTATTTTAGACCTTAATGTGCTGATCAATTTGAAGTAACTGTTTTCTCTATAACTTTTAAAATTTTCGGTCCAGGTGAGTTAAAAATGAGAAGAAAGATCATTGTTTGAAGCTTAAATAATGTGTGTATGGGCCATGTGGGCTCCCAAAAAAATGAATTTAGTAGTCCACATTAGAAAGTAGGGGCCCACAGGTGCGCGCAAGCCTTACGGCCGGGGGTCTGGGAAGCTCTGGGGTAAATGGTGCAAAATCCTGCATTCTGGCCATTTCCTGAGGGCATATTGTCCTTACTCAATTTTTGTATTTTTAAGAGAAATTTAAAAATTGTTGAAGGGAAGGGGGAATACAAATTGATCATTGCTATGTACCTAATCCAATGAACCAATTTTATAATAAAAATTGAAGACCTCAATTACATATTATTAGAGCTGAAACACATGTATTATTAAATCATTTTGTGGTGTGTTGCTTGGTTGCCGAAATGTTTTTATGACCTACAGCATCTTTGGTTTTCTTGGTTGTATTTTTTTTACGCTCAACTTCTAGGGAATAATGCTTTTCATACCAAATTTTTTAGTCAACATGGAAGTCAAGATTTATTCAGCTATAGGTTTATTTATGTTACTTGTTTTATGTTATGCTGTTAAGATAATGAAATTCATATTCAAGTTCATATTCTTTATATTATACTGTAAAACAATATTATTATTGTGAATCACACGTAGACCATACAGAAATGTTCACGCTACCATTCCGACTTTGAGCTGTCTTTAAGTTATCACAATAATATCCGGTTGGTGACATGAGTCATCAACCCGATTTAAGTAAATGCAATGGGCCGGATGCTACCAATGATAACAAATGTTCCATTTCCATGTTAAATTTAAAAAGTTAAAAAATTGACTTTCAAGTCCAATTATCTCCCCTTAATGATATCCGAGGTCAATAAAAACCCTTCATGCACATCTACATATAATGTACTTCCTTTATGCTAAGTTATATTAAATTTCATCAAGTGGTTTAGGAGGAGTTGTGCTTACAAGGGTGGACAGAAGGGCAGACAGACAGGGTGATTCCTATATACCCCCCAAACAAGTTTGCAGGGGGTATAAAAAGGTCAAATTTTGTTTTAAGAAATCCATAGCCACTTCATATTTTTGAGTAAAGGGTACCTTATGTTTTTTTTAATAAATCCTCATCAACCATACATTTAAAGACTGAGGAGAAAATTATCTATTACTTTGTTCAATTTTTTTCACATTTAAATGAAAGTATTTGGAAAACAATCTCATAGTTGTTCAACTTGGATAGACATGGGAAAATCTAGTTATCTGTTTCCAGAACAAATAGATAATTTAATTATGTATTTATGTTATTTACAATTTTTCTTTGTTAAATCCACAACGACAAAGTGCAGGGTTGGACATTAAGGTACAACTGATGGGCACTGTATATTAAATGTTGGCTCCAGACTATTATACATGCCAAAGATAGGATAATGATAAAAAGCTAAATCTTTGATTCAGATTGACTAGTAATTTTTTTACAAATTGTCCGGCCTGCCTTGAAAGTGATGTGTCAAGACTTGAAGACAGCTTATTGTCTACTTATTTTTAAAAATGAAAGCTATATATCTATAAGCTCAAATATCATACATGCATGTATGAGTGGTGATGCTAGACGGAAAGACATGACATGGATTAAGTGGACATTTTCAATTATTCCCTATTACAATAGCCAGCTTTAAGACCCAAGTTTAGTGAATAAAACCCTGCATTCAATGACAATCTATATAAACAATTTTTATCTATATGTATGTAGCCATTTCTCATTGTATACACTGGTAAAAGCCTAAAATATCCTGAAACAGCTTGAAATTTGTATTTTTTGTCTTAACATGTTCTCCTCATCTACAAAAGCAGAGGTACTAATAATTAATAGTTATTGACAGCTATTCCTGTTCATTATTCTATCCTGACTACCATAATATCCTAAATCAACAAGTGTGGACTGTGAGCACGCTCACAAAGCGATACCCCCGCTTCGCATTCAAGTCCAATTATCTCCCATTAATGATATCGGAGGTCAATAAAAATCCTTCATGCACATCTACATATAATGTACTTCCTTTATGCTAAGTTTCATTAAATTTCATCAAGCGGTTTAGGAGGAGTTGCGCTTACAAGGGATGTGGACAGACGGACAGACAGAGAGACGGACAGACAGACAGGGTGATTCCTATATACCCCCCCAAACAAGTTTGCGGGGGGTATAAATACCTTTTCTGCTGCATCACGCATGAATTGTTTTGCTTTTAAGTCCCATATAGCAGGTACTGTAAGAACCCAGTGTATATCGTCATTTGAAAATTCATTTTCACCATGGCCTTTCATCAATGCATCCAAAATCATACCACGGAAGTAGCCTACAACAGCTGCAAAGACGTCTATGGCTTTCATCATCTTTTGGTTGCCACTTTCTAAATCTATGGATTCCCTAAGCAATGTGTCTTTTGTCAATTCATCCTAAGAAACAAATTACAATAGCAGATTGAATGCATTTATACATTTTAAATGTTAACAAAGATCCATTAGATTCATCATTTTAGTTCTGACAGGGAAAGCGCTTGCTGTGAATAATATAAAATGTTATATTTAATTTGGGGGCAAGTAATATTATAAAATATAACTGCAATTAATGTTCACTGCAATACATGCATTTGATTTATGTCTCTTGAAGCCATTTCAATGGACAGATTTGTGTACATGGTTTCTTATAGTAAATGTCAAATCTTTTTATAAATGTATAAGTCATATTTGAAGCTTGTAATGAATTATTTTTTGTAAATAAAGAAAATGGATACTTCTAGTTAAATACATAAATATTCATAGATATGAAGATATTTACACCTGAAGTGTCCAAAGTACTCAAAGCCGAAGGGTTTACAGAGTGCTAAAGGTGTTAAAATCTCCATTTTTTATGGATATGAACTTGTATAACAAATTTATCCCTGGTTTTAATCCAAAATGTATTTTTCCCCAATGGCTGACGTTAAAGTAACGTGTTCTTCATTTTCAAGGAAAGTTTTATTAAAATTTGAGAAAAATGAGTGGTTTTTTTTTACCAAATATAGGGTACTACTATTGGATTTAACTAGATGTCAACTAATTTCATTTTGGAGCTAAATATCAGACGTCATAATGGTGGGACGTTGTGAAAGATCAATTGCATTACTTTGTGTGCTTTTTTGTTGTTGTATATGGACTACATTTGGATCTTTTTTTTTCTAAGATTTACTTTTCCATAGGTGAAACTAGCCAATTTGTCTTTTAAAACTATGATTGCATCTTATGTAATAGGCTAAACTCACGGTTAGCAAAACCTTTAATCTGTCCCAACTGTTGCATGATGCTAGATTTTTTAGACACAAAACTGCTCTTTAATTTGTGTACACACAAAGCATAATAAAATAACAACATGTAAATCTCAGACATAATAGGTATCTATTGCTCAGAACAACTGCCACATTAAATGTCAACGTCAACTAACCTTTTCTTTATACAACATCATCTTGAAGTGTTCAAAGTAATACCATTTCTTAAAATCTTCTTTCTTCGGGTTTTCATGGTAATACTGTCTAGCCTCATAGCCAAAACTATGGAATTTTTTATCTGGAGTGAATAACACACAAGTAGGAGCCTTGTAGTTCATGAAGCCTCCAGCCTCCCATGTTGGACACTTTATTGGAGGGTAGTCATTAGATTTATTTGTATAATCATGCCTAGAACAGTAGGCAAAGCCTGAGTACGTTGTACCAAAGTCAATAGCAGCAACAATCAACTTGTTGTGCTTAACCTAAAATATTAAATAACTTTTGCTGCAACTGTTGTAAGATAATTTGAAAATTTATAATACTTTGTAGTGTATTCATAACATATGTACAATGTGTTCAATAAGTAAATCCTTAAAAAATTAAAAACTGGTTTTTACAATAGCCTGAACAAAGATACATCTGGACACAACTAAGTGTGTTCAGGATTTCCATCATTTTTGTCGCATGTCATGCAGTTTACAAGTATATTTTGAATAGTATATATTATGACAGTTTTATTTGTTGCAACTCAAGAACAATACCATTGACCAACACATGGATATATAATAAGAAGTGACAATACTGAAAATAAAGTAAACTTTTCAACCAATCAGAGGAGAGCAATTATCCTTATAATTTATAAAATAATCTACAAATGTACTACTATCTAAACATTAAATTTTGGTACATACATCACCTGATGCCATTCTAAACTTCTTTTAAAATGACCTGCAAAGAAATTAAGATTATACTAGAGGCTCCCAGGAGCCTGTATCGCTCACCTGAACCTGAAACCAAACAACCCTTTTTTATCCAGCTTTTCTTTGCTATAAGGAGAATTGCCCAACACTTCTGCAAAAATCATTAATTTTGACCTTTTAAGGGAAATAACTCCTATAAGGAGGATCTTTTGATGGTTAGGCCACACAGAATTAATTTCTTGTTCGTCGGACTTTAACTTTGAAAATAAGGACCGAGCGAGCTAAATTTTTTTTATTAATTTTTTTTTTGAAATTCTGATTTTGTGGAGCGAATAATTTTTTTTAAGGCGATGATGTGTGCAATTTTTCAAAGCAGTCCTTTCATGGGTTTAAGAGAAGAAGATTTTTTAAAACAAGTAAAATTGATTAAAAAAATGTTCAAGGAGAATAATTCCTAAACGGTTCATCAGACAATCTTGACCCTAAAGTCATTTTTGTAGCCCTCATAGAGCAGAACAATTAAGCAATGCTAACTTTTTCTCTAGTTCTAATAATTTTTAAGATTTTGAGGCAAAAATGTCAAAAATAATCAATTTGGACAATTAAAGGGCAATAACTCCTATAAGGAGTCATCATACAACTTCAACCCAATGGAGTGTTGCCTAGAGCTTTTGATGCAGATGAAGGCATGTCTCTTCGGTTTTCCTGTATCCGTTACACTTTTAAAATATAAGCCAAAAACTGTATTTTAACCCCCCCACCCCTCCGTCCTATTTTTAGCCATGGTGGCCATGTTGGTTAATCTGCAGCCATGGTTGGTACAAACTTGAGGACATTTGACAGATGATGTGTACAAAGTTTCAAAGCAGTACTTTCAGTTGTTTCAGAGGAGAAGATTTTAAAAAATCAATTAAAACCGATTAAAAAAAAACAGTTCAAGGGGAATAACTCTTAAACGGTTAATCAGACAATCTTGACCCTAAGTCATTTTTGTAGCCCTCATAGAGCAGAACAATTAAGCAATGCTAACTTTTTCTCTAGTTCTAATAATTTTCAAGATTTTGAGGCAAAAATGGCAAAAATCATCAATTTTGACAATTAAAGGGCAATTACTCCTACAAGGAGTCATCATACAACTTTGACCCAATGGAGTGTTTTGTAGAGCTTTAGATGCTGAAGAAGGAAGGTATGTTCGGTTTTCCTGTATCTGTTATACTTTTTGAACTATAACCAAAAAACTGTATTTTGACCCCCTGTTCTATTTTTAGCCATGGCAGCCATGTTGGTTGGTCAGAGGCCATGATTTGGGCAAACTTAGTAGAGGACATTTTACTGATGATGTGTGCAAAGTTTCAAAGCAATCCCTTCGGTGGTTTTGGAGGAGAAGATTTTTGAAGAAAAGTTAACGACGACGACGGACGCCAAGTGATGGCAATAGCTCACATGACCCTTCGGGTCAGGTGAGCTAAAAAGGAGCTACATGATCATTTTTATAGCTATGTTGAAGGTGAAAACAGACCCATGAGGAGCCACTTAAAATCAACAAAATGACATTTGCACTACACAAACTTGTTAAATTCATATTGTGATTGATCATATAAGCATGGTTGATATTGCAGATCATTAACCTATAAATCAACTGGACTGGAATCTAACGATATCTTCTACTTTTCATTGTCCCGCCAATACTTAATTACCAAACAAGTGTCGACACGGATATGATAGTGTTTTCGGCTTTCGAAAGACGCCACTCGGTAATAAGCTGTCTGTTTTAGACTCTGGTTACCGGCACTATGTTTATATATTAATAAATTTGCGTATTTAATGATAGATAATTAAAAAAGAAAAAAAAACCTTACATTTATGAATTATAAAATTATATGACCTGGTCCCAGCGAGTTAAAATCGAAACAGTTTTGTTTTTTTTGTTTTTTTTTGATTTATAAATCAACTTATACACCCCCTGAAACGTAAAACGTTCCCATTTATGCGTTCGTATTTCGTTTTCCGTTCGTTCGTATATCGTTTTCCGTTCGTTCGTATATCGTTTTCCGTTCCTCCATGCGTACGTTCGTTCATTTATTCGTTTGTCCGCATGCGCAAAACAAGTAAATAAAAACCGTTCAGTCGTTCGTCCGCATGCGCAGTACAGGTAAAAATAAAGGTTCATTCGTTCGTCAGCATTCGCAAAAGAAAATATTTTACACTTTGTTAGTCTGATAGAAAATACTACATTCTGTTATCAAATTAAAATAACCTGAACATTAAAATGTCAAATAAATTGATTTATTTTAAAACTATAAATTCAACCAGAGGCTCTTAAGAGCCTGTATCGCTCACCTGATTTTATAGGAAATGAAGATGGCATTTCCCTGATGTTAAAGTAAGTCCTGTAATTTTCAATAAACTTTAATTAGGACCATCCAAACAATATTACTAGAAAGCTTTGTTTCATTGGTTAACCGGTTGTATAGAGAAGATTTTTTTTATTTGCCCATAGGGTCCTATGTTAAACTAAGTCCTGCGGCGGTGGCGGCCATTTTGAATTTCCAATTGCCATAAAAAACATAAACTTTATAAAGGACCATCCAAACAATATTGCTAGTAAGTTTTTGTTTCCATTGATTAACCGGTTTCAGAGAAGGAGCCTTTAAAAACTTTTTCCCATAGGGTCCTATGTTCAACTAAGTCCTGCGGTAGCGGCCATTTTGAATTTCCAATTGCCATAAAAAACATAAACTTTATAGAGGACCATCCAAACAATATTGCTAGTAAGTTTTTGTTTCCATTGATTAACCGGTTTCAGAGAAGAAGCCTTTAAAAACTTTTTCCCATAGGGTCCTATGTTAAACTAAGTCCTGCGGTAGCGGCCATTTTGAATTTCCAATTGCCATAAATAACATAAACTTTATAGAGGACCATCCAAACAATATTGCTAGTAAGTTTTGTTTTGATTGGTTAAACGGTTTCAGAGAAGAAGCCCTTTTAAACTTTTTTCTCATAGGGTTGAATGTTAAACAAAGTCCTGCGGTGGTGGCCATTTTGAATTTCTGATTGGGATAAAAAACATTAACTTTATAGAGGACCATCCAAACAATATTGCTAGTAAGTTTTGTTTCCATTGGTTGACCGGTTTCAGAAAAGAAGCCTTTCAAACTTTTCCCATTGGGTCCTATGTTAAATTAAGTCCTGCGGTGGCAGCCATTTTGAATTTCCAATTGCCATAAAAAACACAAACTTTATAGAGGACCATCTAAACAATATTGCTAGTAAGTTTTTGTTTTGATTGGTTAACCAGTTTCAGAGAAGAAGCCTTTTAAAACTTTTTCCCATAGGGTTCTATGTTAAACTAAGTCCTGCGGTGGCGGCCATTTTGAATTTCCAATTCCCATCAAAAACACAAACTTTATAGAGGACCATCCAAACAATATTGCTGGTAAGTTTTGTTTTGATTGGTTAAGCGGTTTCAGAGAAGAAGCCCTTTTAAACTTTTTTCCCATAGGGTCCTACATGTATGTTAAACTAAGTCTTGAGGTGGCGGCCATATTGGTTTACCAATCAAAATAAAAAACACAAACTTTGTAAAGGTCCATCCAATGAACATTATGGCCAAGTTTGGTTTCAATTGGCCAAGTGGTTTCAGAGAAGAAGATTAAAATGTAAAAAGTTTACAGACGCCGCCGACGACGACGCCGACGGACGCAAAGTGATAACAATAGCTCACATGACCCTTCGGGTCAGGTGAGCTAATAAAACCATGAACATGTTTTAAATTATATATAAACATATTAAACAATTTGAAATACTTTCTTCGTCTATTTTGTTATATGTAAATCTACAATATTCAGGTTGTACAAATAAATATGATTTATTTGAACACTCTCTAAATTTTATAAACACATATGAAATTTTTCTATTTTAGTACCTAAAACCTTTTTAAAATGTATGTTTTATCCTAAAGTCTTTGAACATCACTACCATGTGCCTACATTGTCTTCATTTGATACAAAAACTGAATAGCTGTTTACACAGCAAACTTAATAAAACTGAATACTAGTAATCTTGCATAAAATCTAAATTTGATGGCACAATATTTGTTTGGAAATACAGACATTTCATTTCCTAGGTTTTAAATTGCATATAAAATGTCTCACAACTGATTTAGCATCTCTTAGTTAGGTCAAAGAAGTTAATTATAGTATGCTATGGTTTAATATTGCATCTGGTTAGGTCTCAGGAGTGATTTTGTATGTGAAATATGGTTTTTAATTGTATTGCTAGGGTCTCAGGAGTGATTTTGTATGTGAAATATTGGTTTTAATTGTATTGCAAAGGTCTCAGGAGTGATTTTGCATGTAAAATATGGTTTTTAATTGTATTGCTAGGGTCTCAGGAGTGATTTATATATGTAATATAGTTTTTAATTGTATTACAAAGGTCTGAGGAGTGATTTTATATGTGTAATATGGTTTTTAATTGTAGCGCAAAGGTCTCAGGAGTGATTTTATATGTGAAATATGTTTTTTAATTGTATGGCAAAGTTCTCAGGAGTGACTTTATATGTGTAATATAGTTTGTAATTGTATTGCTAGGGTCGCAGGAGTGATTTTGTATGTGAAATATGGTTTTTTATTGTATTGCAAAAGTCTCGGGAGTGATTTTGCATGTGAAATATTGTTTTTAATTATATTATTGTATCACAAAGGTCTCAGGAGTGATTTTGTATGTGAAATATTGGTTTTAATTGTATCACAAAGGTCTCAGGAGTGATTTTGCATGTGAAATATGGTTTTTAATTGTATTGCTAGGGTCTTAGGAGTGATTTTATTTATGTAATATGGTTTTTTATTATATCGCACAGGTCTCAGAAGTGATTTTATATGTGTAATATGGTTTCTAATTGTATCGTAAAGGTCTCACGGGTGATTTTATATGAAAAATATAGTTTTTAAGTGTATTGCTAGGGTCTCGGGAGTGATTTTGTATGTGAAATATGGTTTTTAATTGTATTGCTATGGTCTCAGTACTGATTTTATATGTGTATTATGGTTTTTAATTGGATTGCTAAAGTCTCAGGAGTGATTTCGTGTGAAATATGGTTTTTAATTGTATTGCTAAGGTCTCAGTAGTGAAATTGTATGTGTTATATGGTTTTTATCTGCATAGCTAAGGTCTCAGGATTGATTTTATATTTGTATTATGGTTTTTGATTGCATTTCTTATGTATCAGGAGTGATTTTATATGTTTAATTTAGTATTTAATTGTATCTCGAAGGTCTCGGTAGTTTTTTTATGTGAAATATGGTTTTTAATATTCTTTCAAAGGTTTTTTTGTAATAAATTACCCCTTAATTTATGAAACTATAAGGTTTAACAAATATATAACACATAATAAATATACAGTTGGATAAGTACATTTCATTATATGCAATAAAGATTAATTATAAAAGCTTCCTCGGGAATGTATAATAATTACTGTTAGTAATCAAAATAAAATGGACGATTAAGCTCGTTTCTTTTTACACTGTGATAAAAAATATTTATAGGTCCATTATTAAAACATTTCCATGTTTAGCCCAAATCACGAACATGAATATTCAATAAAAATACTCAATCCCATAAATTTTCTCGTAGGCTTGTTATGTTGTCACGTTTTTTATGTGTGTATTACCTGTTTGAGCTGTCACAAATCATTTAAATGATGATTTAATGAAAATAAAGTATAATTATTTTATTATTTATTCCTTTTCAATTTTTTATTTGTTTACTATAAACCAACTTGATTCTCAAGATTTTATTTAAAATGATCGAACGTTTCTTGATTTTTACAAAGCACGATATAGGCGTCTCCATTCATTTTCCCACATACGAACGATTGAAGCGTATAGCTTGTCTCTGATTGGTTAATTTTCAAATGGTTCGTCTGGAAAATAAGAGCGTTTGTTCGTTCTTCGTCCGTTCGTATGTCGTTTTTGGTTCGTTCGTTTAACGTTTGTACGGGAACATTTTACGTTTCAGGGGGTGTACCAAGTTAAACTAGTGCCAGATGTTTATGGCTTTAACTAATTAGACAAATAATATGATGACATGGTATGGGTATTGGCTACCTAGGGATTTACACCTTATGACATTGTTGTTTATTGAACCATTTGTTCATCACACCTGTGATTACATAATGAGTGCAACAGGTGGGCACAACATTAAGAAAATGGGTTGTAATAAATATTAATTAAAATTTGAAAATTGCATTTGTAGTATTAATTAATTACAACTTAATTAGGGTAATTACTAACTTAAATAAATTTGCTAAAATAGCCCCTTTTAATCAGAGTTCCCAAGATCAAGAGAAATTAAATTAATTAATATGTGTATAAACTAGAGGCTCCCAGGAGCCTGTATTGCTCACCTGAACCTGAAACCAAACAACCCTTTTTTTATCCAGCTTTTCTTTGCTATAAGGAACTGCCCAACACTTCTGCAAAGTCATTAATTTTGACCTTTTTTAATTTTGCTTAGAGGGAGAAGGGAGGTTCAAATT